>CM024757.1:105045671-105135560 GCA_014218235.1 Colocasia esculenta
TTAGAACTAGGCAAGTACGATGAATGATATGCAAGTACAAATAAAACTCATTAAAACTGGATATATAAAACAAGTTGGATAGAGTGAACAAGATAGAATAAGATTTTTGAACAAGATGACAAGAAAAAACTAGCAATAGATAACTTTGTACAAGCACGCAAGATTTCACTTGATGTCCATAGTTTTCAAGAAAACAAGATATCACTAGTTGCAATAAATGCAGGATGGCCATATCACGCAAGCAAGCAAGCAAGATTGCACAAGCACGATCAAGTAACACTAATCAGGCACGTAGACACCAATGTACACAAAGAAAAGATCCATCAAGAATGTACACCAGGACACGTGTATGTGGTTATGTATCTAACATTCAACAAGCAAGAAAGTACTCCCAGCGCAGATGCAATGCCAGTAATCATTATACCCCATGGTTAACAGTATATTTATGACTCTCCGTCATTGGGGCTAGACTGGAGCCCTTGGACACATGCCGTGCCCTATCAGCCATCTCATGTAAATTTTAAATGTAGATACCCACAGTCATAAATAATGGCCGATGAGAGTGTCAATAAGTAAGCATGTGTAATGTCATGTTCATGATGATGTTGAGAAGAAATAAATAATTGAACATGATTCCATGAGGACAATGGTCAAGAGATAATTCGACAGCTGAATGGTAAGATTTACAATTTAGTTCAATCTTTACATTAATGGCTTTAGTCTAGATTGTAATTCATACTCACGAGAACAAGAAGAGAAGGAAGTGCACGCCCTAGATGTATAAGTGTGTAGAGATGCACATGTGTAAATTCACAATCCGTCGATCTCAACCCTCGGAAAATACTTAACATGATGGCATGTAGTGAACAATGCATTTAACTACATATGGGTTTACAAGATTTTAAGATAAAATTTATCATTTAAATCAAGCTAGAATGCAACAAGAGTAAATCACAAGTTTCATGTATGATCACTTCATTAAGGAAGCAATTAGAATAATATTCATGTAATTAAGGATTTTTCAATGGGTTAAACACTTTTAAGCCATTAATAGCCATTATGTAATGAACAGACCCAAGACATGCAATATTTTGCAAAGGTAGTGTCGACACAACCCATGCTGGTGTCGACACCATGCTTCGAACACAAAGCAAAACATGAAAAACTAGTCAAGTAGTGTCGACACTAGTTCAAGTAGTGTCGACACTAGAGACAGGTTCTAGAAAGCCTTCTGGAAAACATGGGACAGTGTGTCGACACTAGATCAGGTAGTGTCGACACTAGATCAGCTTCCCAGAACTTTCTGGGTCAACTGGGACAGTGTGTCGACACTACATGAGGTAGTGTCGACACTAGAGAGCTTCCCAGAACACTTTCTGGGCTGTTTTGGGACAGTGTGTCGACACTACCTCAAGTAGTGTCGACACTAGTGGCCCTTCCAGAACAAAACACATGGTCAGGTGTAACCAGAAAACACGTCTCATGCAGCAATTCACTTCCATCTCATATAACTCTCTAAGGAATGACATTTAGACAAAACATTCAACACAAAAGATGAAGATCACAACTAGTAGAAGAACTTTTATGTTGAGGGTTGATCTAATTCGGTCTCGAATCCCGAGAAAACATATGAAGAACAGAAAGTCAAGTGTAGCCCGAAATCCCAGTATCATGCAGTAACTCTCTTCCCACACCTGTAACTCTCTAAACAAAGACTTTTGGACAAAACGTAGAACATAAAAGATGATCGAGACTTCAATTAGAAAAACTTCATGAAGGAAGTTTAGTCAAATTCAGTCTTGAATCGTGGGCATGTTATGAAGAACGGAAAAAGCCCTAACAGTGCACGACTTTGGGAAAACGCTTATAACTCAAAATATACTCATTAGCATTCGATGAAACCAGTGGGAAACGAAAGTTAACTTGATGCTCTACACATTGGTATAGGATATATTAAGGTTTGGCCCGAGAAAACCTACCTTATGGGTTGAAGAAGTCTCGTTTTTTCAGAAAACCTGTGTTCAGACCACTTGGAGGAGAACTCTTACTGCTCCGTGTATACTGCATGGAATTTGAGAATTCCACTTGGGTTAGAACGTATTCTTGACCCTCTTTCCAGGGGTATAAGCCTTGCAAGGTATGGTTTAGGTTTGACTCACCTTTGGTCGACTTCAAGAAGATGGTATGTGCAGATCGCAGCAGACACAACGGGGAAGAAGAACGGCTTAGTGTGGATGATGTCCTTCTTCCCAGCCACCAAGAACTTCTCCACACGACCCCAGAAAGTTCTAAAACTCGTTCCTAGGTTTGGTGAAGAGTATTTAAGCAACCATGGTGTTTTAGGAGTCCTTTATAACTAGGAAAGCTAAGCTGCAGTTTTGACAGGCCAGTTTCCTATCTTTTGAGGATTCCTTCCTCCCTTAGAGTGTGTGAGGCTTTAGGAAACCTCCCACCATAGATAGACACGAATTTGGGTTGCCAATAATGCATGATTGCATCCTAATCCAACTCAAATTGCCTCTTCCTAATTTCAGCCTAATTAAAGTTACGAATTTCCCTGAATTTCTAGTTTTCTTTCATTATTGGGCCAAATGATGTCCATTGACCCACTTATGATATTGGGTCATTAATATATAATGTTGGAGTCCCTCCCACACTTTTATTTAACTTTTTGATTGCGTCGTATTTCCGTGTTAACGGTTTTCCGACTTGTTTCCTAATTTGGATAATCGGTCACCTTAACTCTTAAACCTAGCCCAAATGATTTTTATTGACCCAAATTTATTGATGGGCCATTAGAGGATATTATTTGAAGTCCGTTTATGATTTTTATTTAATTTTCTGACTCATCCAAGTACGTGTGATAATGATTTTTCGACTTATTCGTGAATTACGATAATAAGTCACGAAACACTTTGAACTTGGCTAATACGATTTTTCTTGGCACAACTTTCTTTGTGAAACATTTAGTAACAATGTTTGGGGCTCACTTATAATTTTTACGGAATTTTCTTACGTGTTTTAGCACATACGATAATGATACGTATGTTAAAATACTCTGATATTATGGAAATTATTTATTTCCATTTATTTTGAATTTTTATGTAATTAAAATTTCCGGGGTGCTACAAGGGATGACTAAGATTCTTCCCTCGATTTCAAACTTCCTGAGGAGGAGACGCTCTCACCCCCTCAATGGGAGGGGAGTCAACAAGAAGAGTTCCCTATTCAAGAAAGCGGAAGCGCTCTTTCCATTGAGCTACCAAATTGGAAGCTCTATTTCGATGGTGCTTCTCAAATGATCAAGCAAAGTGACGGCACCACGACTTTTACCTCAAGAGCTGGTATCATCCTAGTGACTCCACAAGGGGAATCCTTCATAACTCTTGTGCCCTCATGAAGCCATTGACCCATAATCAAGCTGAATATGAAGCGTTGATTGTGGGGATCCAATTGGCTCTCAAAATGGGCATCAAATGCATTAAAGTATACAGAGACTTACAGCTGGTCATCCGTCAGGTCCTTGGGGATTATGATGTTCGAAAACAAGAACAAATCTCATGTCATGCCAAGGTGATGAAATTTCGTGAGAGATTCTACCTGTTTGAAATAGGGCATGTCCCCAAAAGCAAAAACTCTCAAGCCGATGTCTTAGCCAAATTGGCATTCGCTATGAAGCTCCCCCATGAAGGGGAAATGGTTATAACCTTCCGACGGAGGAGGCTGATGCCTGGTGTCCTAGAAGATGAATTTGATCCAAAATTTATAGAGGTTGACACCCTCGAAGAAGAAACCGCCCAAGAAGAAGACTGGCGCTAGCCGATCATCAAAATATAGAACAGTTGGCTGCCCCCAAATCGGTTTGAAAGATTCCAGCTGCTGCAACGTGTGATGTACTACCAACTGGTAGGCGATCCAATTGTATCAGCTTATCCATGAAAAGGATAAGTTCGTCCTCTTAAGGTCTCTCCCCCAAGGAAGCCAGAGTCATCATGCATGAACTCCACTCTGGACTATGCGGTGCGCATTAGGCAAGAGATAAAATGAACACCAATATCAAGCTAAAAGGCTTCTTTTGGCCAACCATGTACACAGATTGTGTCCAACATGCCCACGCATGCCATTTGTGCCAGGCCTGCAGCTCGGTGCCAAGAAAATCTCCGAACAAATTGCATCCAACAGCCCCCACATGGCCCTTTACAGAATGGGAAATGGATATTGTGGGACCTTTCCCACCATCCTCCGGTGGCCACAAATTCATCCTAGTGACCACGGATTATTTCTCCCTATGGGCAGAAGTAATCCCCCTACGGGAAGTGATCGAGATAGTTGTTGCTAAATTTGTCACACAACACCTAATTTATAACTTTGGCACCCCTAACCGGATCGCATCAGATAACAATACACCATTCAAGAATAAAACAATATATGCATTGGCGGTCAAATTTCACATAGACTAGAGGACATCGACAATATATAATCCTCAAGCCAACGGTCTGGTGGAAGCCTTCAAAAAACCCTATGTAAGTTGCTTGCCAAGATAGTCGGCAATCACAAACTTGACTGGGGGGAGAAAATGCATGAAGCACTGGGCATACTGAATGGTCTATAGAACCCCCACCGAGTGCTCCCCCTTCTCCTTGGTGTATGGAGCTGAAGTCATGATCCCCATTGAGATTGAAATGTCATCCTACAGGGTAGCTATCCATACTAGCTTTCAACCTGAAGAACAACCAGAACTAGAAAGAAGGTTGGAGGAACTATCCACCGAGAAGGAAAAAGGCTGGAAGCCTATAAGCACCTCCAATCTTACCAGGCCCGCATGACTCGAGCTTATGATAAGCTGATCAGGCCTTGGGTATTCAAGAATGGCGACCTCATCATGGTCAAACAACGAGAGGTTATGGCAGGCCGACCAAACAAAAAACTCTAGCCTAATTGGCATGGACCGTATGTGGTCATTGGAGTCTATGAAGGAGGAGGATACATGCTGGTGACACATACCGGCGAGTGCCCCTTGTCGCCGCATAAATCTCATCTAATACTCCAAAACTAGTAATTCCCCTATTGCAATGTTCTAAATTGTTTCCTTTTTCCTTGGTGGATCTGCACCGATAAGAAAGTATCATTGAACACTACCAAAAACTCTAGCCAAGTGATAGAATCCTCAGTCCTGCCTACAATACCGTCTGCATCTTCAATCTCCACCATTCTTATGCAAAACCATGCAACTGATATGTAGCCAAAATCACTTTATCTGTCTATGGACACCTCACAATAACAAAAACCCTCTCAATCTCATGCACTCATTGCTCTGTTGTATCTGGATTCGGACTTCCTCAATAGGTGGGTGGCTGCAACCTCAAAAACCTCTCTACTAACACTGTAGGCTCCTCCGTACTAAGTAGACGTGTCGGTACTGCTAAGGGTACATCAGGCATCTGTTGGTATCATGTGATTATCTCAATAGTTGCTTATTACATTTCAAGTGTCACGCCCCCAAAATTCATACGTCATAATTACGACAGAAATTAAAAAATCATCTGAAATGATATCCCTCAACATAAACCTTGACCAAACACCTCAAGTCACACCGAGGCACGACACTCAAATAAAATGGAAATGAGAGGGGCCCACAAGCCCAACAATAAAACTAGGGCTCACAAAAAAAAATCTCCAAGAACAAAGTTCTGACGTAACAAGATTCACATTTAAATATCAAAAATGGACACACCCCATTGCAATAAAACTTGCTACAATAATCATATAATCCCAACACATAAAACGCAATATGATTGACATATGATCCCCACATCTGCAATTCACACTTAGATAAATCATCCACTATTTCTTTTATTCATTGTATGGTTTGTACAAACACTAATTTTCAAAGAAACACTCCTCACAGATCGACCGTAGTGGTTTAGAAGCATGATACATGATTTGCTCACACATCTAAAAATCAAAAATAAAATTCCTCCAAGGCGCTTCCAAGCTCTCCACATAGTGGTTCGGTTACATGCTAATCATGCTCCAAAATACCTGAAATGTTAATAGGTTCATGAGCAAACTAGCCTAGTAGGATTTATATCTCATAGTGCGGGTAAAATATACTTAATCAACATTTTAACAAGCTGAATTTCAAGGATGGCAAACCGGAGATCAAGGCAAACATGAAGCATGATTATAGTAGGCAAGAGTTGCACTAAATTCGAAGTGAATCATGCTAATTGTCAAGTCATAAGAATGATACAACAGTCAAACTATGATCAATCAAACATGTGACAAGAACATATTTGTCATTTCAAACGAATCAAACTTATCAAGTCAAACGAATGAATCAAACATATCATATCAAATAGCACATTGTGCTTCATTCATATCATATAACAAAAAGGCACTTTCCAATCTTGCATGCATATGGATACTAATGCCAAGCACTGCTCAAATTTGTTGATCCATACTTCCCAGGTTTATAAGTATGTCTGGGTGCTCCTCCCCAAGACCAAATCAGACCCCATTGCATAGGCATATCATCAGGGATATCATCCCAACAGCAGTGCCAAATTAAGAACATTATGGCCATTCAGAGTCAAGAAGGACAAACATGTAAGATATCAAAGAAGCCAATAACATAAGCTCAGATCAAAGAACTTCAAGAGTATAAATTTCAAAGAAATCAGATAGTCATGTTGGATCAAGTAATGCAGTAAGCTCAAAGGGGTTCCTATACATTTCTTTTAATTTCGGATTCAAGGCAAGCAGATTCAAAGATTGAGTTTCTGTTAATCACAAGGAAATAGAATCAAAATAAATTAGGAGTCATTAAAATAATCTTCACATTCTTACCATTTTTAATGTGTACAAGGTACTTAGGATTACTGGCACGTGGTTTGCTCTTCTATAGGATAGATCTCAGTGGCAGGAAGGGCCAATCAAATTGATAGTCGGAGTGCATAAGATTGAACAATCGAAGTGGACAGTCGAAGTTGCCATGAGGGTCAGTCAAACGTGCAGATCAAGAAGGCCACAAAGGCCAATCGTAGTGTACTTGGAATAGGAAGGGTCTATGGATAACTCAGAAGTGCATCAAACCCAATGATGCCAACAACAAGGGTTTCAATGGTGCACAAGAGACTTAGACAAAGTTTCCAGCAAGGAGGTTGTTGGAAACATTACAAGGTCAAATTCGAAGAATTGCATTTCCAGTCTAAGGGTTCCGAAAATGTATAGGCCAGTAGACAAATCAAATGGGTTTCTGTTCTGGGAAAGATCAAGAAACTCTGGGCATATTTTCTAGGAACAAGGGTCAGGTTCGTGAAGAACAAGTAGAAATAAGGTGAGTATTGCGAGGGGTGTGAGATTCAGGAAATCCTAACCCTCTACAGATCAAACATTTAGGAAAATCATAGGCGTTCCACTAGGCTCTTAACATAGAAAAATCTAGGAATACATTGAACAAGAATAAGCATTTTATTGTGCCTGAGAAAACCTACCTTTTTGGGTTGCTCTTCAAATCCAATTCCTAAGGTTGCAGAAGAGGCCAAGAAGATCTCCTTAACCTCCAGCTTTATACGTCAAGGTAGTGGTCCAAGGATGGAGAACTTCCAAGCTCTCCAAGCTTCAAGCTCTAAGCTGCAAGATCATCCCTCTAGCTGTGGAGTTCTTTTTTATGTCAGGTTTCCAAGCTTCTCCAGCATTTGCTTTTGAGGAAGGTACGAGGGGAGCTCTCAATCATTGAGATTATCTTAACTCTACTCAGGTTGAGGCCAATGGGCTGCAGAGGGAGAGGCTTCAAGCTACCTTCAGGTACAAAAAGAAAGCATAAAGTTCGTCCAAGAAAGCCATATGGCTTATTTAAGTGGTCTTTGGTCCCATTTAGGACTCTTTCTTTATTGTTGTAGAAGGGACAAGGGGATAGAAAATCCAATTCTGCTGTAACGACCCAGAATCCGCATTACCAGTAACAACCAGTAACCTGAATTCTGACCCGCTAACCCACGAGACAAGCTCGGAAGGGTAGGAAGTGAAAGTCCGAGGAGACTATATGTAAGAAGATACACACCATGTAAAGCTTCAAAATTCCACTATATGAACATATCATATACAATCTCAGAGTCTAAGCAAAGTACAGAGTACAGAAGTACAACAAAAAGGTACTACTCACTGCAGCTAGGAAGCACCAACACCGGAGTGGCTAGACTCGCCTGGAACGGGAGTCGACGAAGACCCACCTGAAAGGGAAGGGAGTGAGTCTCAAGAAAAGAGACCCAGTAGGGAAAAGTAACCCCTCCGGCAACTGAACTAAAGTGCGGAAAGCAAAAACTGAGAGTAAGTACACGTCGCACCACAACACAAAATTGTAAACCACGCGGCTCAATAACACACACTCACACACACAGCAAGTAGGACTCAGCTAGGGTCTGTGGCTCGGCGTCCCGTCACCACAGAGGCTCTCAACCCTAGCCACGTGTGCACACTACAAACGCTCTCTCTCGCGTCTAGTCCACGACCGGTTTTTCCCATACGCTTGACCCTAACGGTAGAGAAGGGGCTCCACGGAGACCGGCTCAAAACCACCACAAGGAGTACGCACAGGACAGAGTCGCACTCGACGTCCTGGCTCACTAGCGAAGGACAACCACACTCTAGTCGTCTAGACGGAGTCGCACCCACGCCTAGGTAACACAACAGAAACGGGTACACGGTAAGCAACACGCGTACAACAGACGGAACACACTCAACGTCTGAAACCTCGTACAGAAAGTAAACACTTCGTGCCACAAACAACTACTCAAATGCACAGGCGGAGTCACACTCTAAGCCTGGCCCACTTGTGCTATTAGGGCGAACATCACATGTCAATCGCCTCTAAACACACAATTCAAGTCTTCTGGGAGACAGGAGATTAACGGCCACATCGATTGCCGCCAATATGAGGTAAACGGCACTCACCATGTCGTTTATCCTGATTAAACGGCAATCGACCTTGTCGTTTAAATCACCCCTGAAGATCTCAACGTCAACAGATGTGGACGTTGATATCTTCAGTCCCCTAAACCCAGAACTGAACCCAATCAGTTCCAATGGGCAGAACCACCAGCAAAACCTCGACTGATGGAGGGAAACACTTCCTCTCATCAATCTAAACTACCAGCACAACGAAATTAAACAGTCTAACGCCTAGATTGTCCAATTTACCCAAAATCCCGGCATGATACAACCCAACCCTAAACCATGATTTGCACACCAATTCACTTAATTGAGCATGCTGGTTTGATGAGGAGGTTGTAGGGTTAAGTCCCTACCTCAGAAAGCCTTAAAAATCCCCAAACAGCCACTAATCGCGCCGGATTCCCCCGAAGACTCCGCGCAAATCACACCAAAATCTCGCGTTTCCGCCCGATCAAGCAACGCCACACGATCCAGGGGCTTCCCACGAGCTCAGATCAACCAACAGAAGCTGCGGAAACAAAGAAAAGCAAAGGTGGAGGGAAGGAGAGGAAAGGAGAAAGATGGTTCTGCTCTCGGGCTGCCCTATTTCAACAGGCCCGACCAGTCGACGTCAACATCACTGGTCGCCTACTGAACCGCCTACATACTGACGTCCAGATCCCATGTCGTTGAGTTCAATCTCAAACGTCCACATCGTTGGACCCTGACTCTGACTCAACGGCAAGCCCTGGCCGTCACCCCAAGTCAACGACAATGGTCTTGTCATCGACCACACAGAACCACTGCAGACCCAATAAGGATCCACTAAAGACCCGAGACCTTACAGCCCTCCCCCTTAAGGAATTTTGCCCTCAAAATTCAAACAACACAAGAAAGAAAGAAAACTCACCAAAGAGGTACAGAAAACTGCTCGCATCTCGTCCTCCCACTCCCATGTCGACTCACCACCGGAGTGCCACTGCACGCAACACGAACTAAAGGGATTGCCTTGTTCCTCAACCTCTGAACTCGGCGATCCTCAATGTGCAACGGAAACTCTGGTACAGTCAACACTGGAGTCACCTCAGACTACTATGCACTCTGCAGAACGTGAGACTCGTCAGAAAGGTACCTCCGAAGCATCGACACGTGGAACACATCGTGTACTACTGCCAACTCTGACGGAAGCTCAAGTCTATACGCCAAACCTCCGACACGCTCAGTAATGGTAAAAGGCCCAATAAAGCGAGGACTCACTTTCCACGCTTACCGAACCTTACCACTCCCTTCATAGGAGACTCACGAACAAACACCTGGTCTCCTACCTGAAACTCGAGCGGTCGCCTGCGCTGATCTGCATAACTCTTCTGCCGACTCTGAGCTGTCTGAAGTCTCTGCCTCACAAGCTGAACAACATCAACTGCCTCTGAACCAACTCTGGCCCCGTGACAACTCGCTCGCCAACCTCGAACCAGTCAAGAGGAGTGCGACACGGTCGTCCGTACAAAGCCTCATATGGTGCCAAACCGATACTGGAGTGATAACTATTATTATATGCGAACTCGACCAACGGCAAGTGAGCTGTCCACGACCCCTGCCACTCCAGGCAACAAGCTCTAAGCATGTCCTCCAAAGTCTGGATAGTCCGCTCTGACTGACCGTCTGACTGAGGGTGGTAGGCGGAACTAAAAGCCAACTCTGTCCCCAAAGCTCTCTGGAAACTGCGCCAGAACCCAGAAGTGAAGCGAGGATCCCTGTCTGACACAATAGAGATCGGCACTCCATGCAAAGGAACAATCCGCTCTACGTACAACGCGGCAACCTACTCACACCCCAACTAGTCCTGACAGGCAAAAATCTGGCAGTCTTCGTCAATCTGTCCACAAGAACCCAAATGCTGTCAAAACCTCCAGTTGTCCTCGGCAAACCACAAACAAAGTCAGTCGTCACGTGGTCCCACTTCCACATCGGAATCTCTAACGGCTGCACAAGTCCTCCTGGACGCTGATGTTCGGCCTTCACCTGCTGATAGACCAAACACCTAGCAACAAAAGCCACTACGTCTCTCTTCATCCCAGGCCACCAAAACTGATGTCTCACCTGTGGTACATCTTGGTCGCCCCTGGATGAATAGAGTACCTGGAACCATGTGCCTCCTGCAACACGACTCTCCTGATAGACTCCTCAACAGGAACATAGAGTCTATCTCGGAACTAACAGTCCCGTCCTCGCAAAGCTCAACCTCTGGGAGAAGCAACACACTGTGCAACTCGGGATCTACCTGCTGAGCCTCAGCAACCTGTTTCACAACGGCGGGAGCTGCTAACAAACTGCCCAACACACACTGACGACGACCGGATGAAACTCTGAAAGACCCCTCTGTCGCAGACTGCCACAACTGCCACTCTCTAAGCATCAGATGACTCATCTGTGCTTTCCTACTCAAGGCATCTGCAACTACATTCGCCTTTCTAGGCTTATACTCAATGCTGAAATCATAGTCTTTCAGATATTCCATCCATCGACGCTGCCTCATATTCAGATCCCTCTGAGAAAACACATATCTCAAACTCTGGTGGTCGATACGGACTACAAAACTCACTCCGTACAGGTAAAGATGCCAAATCCGCAAAGCAAACACCACAGCTGCAAGCTCTAGGTCGGGTCGGGTAACTCTCCTCGTGCGGCTTAAGCTAGGAGACGCATAAGCCACCACCCGGCCTTGCTGCATCAAGACCGCACCCAAACCAACACCTGAAGCATCTGTGCAAACCTCAAAACCCTCCTCACCTGAAGGTAAGGCAAGAACTGGCGCCGACGTAAGCAGTCGCTTCAACTCTATGAAGCTCTGCTCACTGCTCCGACCACAAAAACGGAACTCCCTTTCTCGTCAACCGAGTCAAGGGTGCAGCAACCTGAGAAAAATCTCGAACAAACCTGCGGTAGTAACCTGCCAAACCCAGAAAGCTACGAATCTCAGACACAGATCTGGGACTCTCCCACTACAAAACTGCCTCAACCTTCGCTGGATCCATAGAACTCCCTCACCTGAGATCACGTGCCCCAAAAAGTGAACCTGTTGTAGCCAAAACTCACACATACTAAGTTTGGCATACAACTGGTGCTCTCGCAAGGTCTGCAACACGATCCTCAGGTGCTCGGTGTACTCCTCCTCCGAAGTGGAGTATACCAGAATGTCGTCAACAAACAGTACGACAAACCGGTCCAAGAACTAGTGGAACACCCAATGCATCAGATCCATGAAGGCCGCTGAAGCATTGGTGAGCCCAAATGGCATCACCAAAAACTCAAAGTGTCCATATCTGGTCCGAAAAGCAGTCCTCTCAATGTCTGAATCTCTAATCCGCAACTGATAGTAGCCCGACCTCAAGTCAATCTTCGAGAAGACACGAACAGACTGAAGCTGATCAAAGAGATCATCAATCCTAGGCAAAGGATACCTATTCTTGATGGTCACTTGATTTAGCTTCCTATAATCAATACACAATCTCAGGCTACCATCCTTCTTCCGGACAAACAAAACAGGTGACCCCCACGGAGAAACGCTAGGATGAATATAGCCCTTCTCCAACAACTCCTCAAGCTGCCTCTTCAACTCCCTCAACTCTGCTGGTGCCATACGGTACGGTGCCTGAGCAAAAGGTATAGTACCAGGAACCAACTCTACAGTAACTCAATCTCTCTCTCTGGTGGTAAACCAGGCAACTCTTCCGAAAAAACATCTGGAAGCTCACACACTACGGGAATGTCCCCCACTCCGAGGCAATCTGGTCAAGAGTCACTGCAGAAACTAGGAAACCCTGACAACCAGAAGCAAGTAACCTCCCTGCCCTCAAAGCAGAAACTAAAAAGCGAGAAGTAAGAGGTACGATACCCTGAAGTAGAACGCCGCTGCCCCAGGTATCCGCAAGTGCACCCTCTTCTTCTGGCAATCCATCACTGCACCATACCGCTCCAACCAATCCATACCCAAAATCACATCATAATCATGTAACTGTAAGGCGAACAGACGGGCTGACAACAACTGATCCTGCAACTGCACAGGTACCTCCTCGAGACAGTAGGACGTAAGGACAAAGTCCCCTGTCGGCAACTCCACTGCTAACTCAACAGACTCTCCCGAACTCAACTCTCCAAGGGAGTCTAAAAACTCCTCAGACACAAAAGAGTGAGAGGCACCGGAATCAAACAAAACTCTAGCTGCACAACCAAAAACTGAAACAGTACCTTCCACCAGGTGAGCTGCCTCCGCGTCTGCACGGGTCAAGTGAGTAACACGACCTCTACCTCTCGACCCACTAGAACCTCCGGTCTGCTGATGCTGCTACACTGGTGCCTGCTGCTGTTGCACTCGGGGCTGTGACTGAGTCTGCTGCTGCGGCACACGAGGTAGCAAAGGACAATCTCGCGCCATATGACCCATCTGGTCACACCGGTAACACTGACCAGCAAAAGTACGTTGTACCTGCTGCGAAGGCTGACCTGTCGGCTGCTGAACACTCCCAACCGACTGCTGCCTCTGCTCTGCATGCCTCCTATCACGCCGAAACTTCCTCCGAGATCCTGACTTCGCCGTCGTCCCAGTAGAAGTGGACGCGTAGGAAGTCGCAGTCCTCGGGGTCGTCTGCACACTACCCTGCTGCTGGTGAGGCTGAGAAGGAACTACTGGGTCTGAACCTCTGCACTCCGAGCACGAGTCCGCAAGGTGTCTGCCTCCAACGCTGCCGCTGTCTGATAGGCCGCATCCAAGTCTGTGACACGAGCAACTATCAGCGCCTGCCTGAGCTCTGGCCTCAAGCCTCTCACGAACTGCTGAGTCCTCAGACCCTCATCTCCCATAATCTGCGGAGCATAACGCCCTAGCTCCACAAATCTAGCCCTGTACTGCACCACAGTAGAGTCCCTCTGCTGCAAGTCCAGAAACTGGTACAACCTCTCCGTCCAGACGTAAGTAGGACAGAAGGCTGTCTCAAAAGAAACGACAAACTCTTGCCACGGAATCTGCCTATGTGGACGAGACTGAAAAGTAGTCTCCCACTCAGCGGACCACCAAGTCAACGCCTGCGCCTGCAACTGGTAACTGGCTAGCAGCACTCGCTCCTCTGGAACACACTCCATGGAACGAAAAGTCCGCTCCACTGCATCTAACCATGCCCGCACTGCATCTGGATCAGGCTGGCCCAAAAACTGAGGAGGCTGAAACTGCAAGAACCCTCAACACCCTCCCAGTACCACCCGGGGTACCAGTGCGTCACGGTGCTGAGCAACAAACTGAGCCATCCCCTCAAGAAATCGAGTCATGTCTAATCCCTGAGCTACCTGAGGTGGAGGTGGCGGCGGCGGAACAATACCACTATTGCGTCTTGTGGCAAAGGCTGCGTCTGCTGAGGTGGTGGAGCATCTCCAACCTCCTGACGAGTCGCCTGCTCAGCTACTCCCTCTCTAGGACGTCGCCTAGGCGCCATAGTACTACACACAAAACAAAATACACATAAATACACGAACTAACTCCGGGCTACATAGCTGCAACTGTACTCTTTATACTCTGAGTTAACATGATAAGTATTTTCTTATATATATCTCATCAGACCAGGCTCTGATACCAAACTGTAACGACCCAGAATCCGCATTACCAGTAACAACCAGTAACCCGAATTCTGACCCGCTAACCCACGAGACAAGCTCGGAGGGTAGGAAGTGAAAGTCCGAGGAGACTATATGTAAGAAGATACACACCATGTAAAGCTACAAAATTCCACTATATGAACATATCATATACAATCTCAGAGTCTGAGCAAAGTACAGAGTACAGAAGTACAACAAAAAGGTACTACTCACTGCAGCTAGGGAGCACCAACACCGGAGTGGCTAGACTCGCCTGGAACGGGAGTCGACGAAGACCCACCTGAAAGGGAAGGGAGTGAGTCTCAAGAAAAGAGACCAGTAGGGAAAGTAACCCCACCGGCAACTGAACTAAAGTGCGGAAAGCAAAACTGAAAGTAAGTACACGTCGCACCACAACACAAAACTGTAAACCACGCGGCTCAGTAACACACAGTCACACACTCAGCAAGTAGGACTCAGCTAGGGTCTGTGGCTGGGCGTCCCGTCACCACAGAGGCTCTCAACCCCAGCCACGTGTGCACACTACAAACGCTCTCTCTCGCGTCTGGTCCACGACCGGTTTTTCCCCTACGCTTGACCCTAGCGGTAGAGAAGGGGCTCCACGGAGACCGGCTCAAAACCACCACAAGGAGTACGCACAGGACAGAGTCGCACTCGGCGTCCTGGCTCACTAGCGGAGGACAACCACACGCTAGTCGTCTAGACGGAGTCGCACCCACCCCTAGGTAACACAATAGAAACAGGTACACGGTAACGCAACGCGCGTACAATAGACGGAACACACTCAACGTCTGAAACCCCGTACAGAAAGTAAACACCTCGTGCCACAAACAACTACTCAAATGCACAGGCGGAGTCACACTCTAAGCCTGGCCCACTTGTGCTATTAGGGTGGACATCACATGTCAATCACCTCTAAACACACAACTCAAGTCTGCTGGGAGACAGGAGATTAACGGCCACATCGATTGCCGCCAATATGAGGTAAACGGCACTCACCATGTCGTTTATCCTGATTAAACGGCAATCGACCTTGTCGTTTAAATCACCCCTGAAGATCTCAACGTCAACAGATGTGGACGTTGATATCTTCAGTCCCCTAAACCCAGAACTGAACCAAATCAGTTCCAATGGGCAGAACCACCCAGCAAAACCTCGACTGATGGAGGGAAACACTTCCTCTCATCAATCTAAACTACCAGCACAACGAAATTAAACAGTCTAACGCCTAGATTGTCCAATTTACCCAAAATCCCGGCATGATACAACCCAACCCTAAACCATGATTTGCACACCAATTCACTTAATTGAGCATGCTGGTTTGATGAGGAAGGTTGTAGGAGTTAAGTCCCTACCTCAGAAAGCCTTAAAAATCCCCAAACAGCCACTAATCGCGCCGGATTCCCCCGAAGACTCCGCGCGAATCACACCAAAATCTCGCGTTTCCCGCCCGATCAAGCAACGCCACACGATCCAGGGCTTCCCACGAGCTCAGATCAACCAACAGAAGCTGCGGAAATCAAGAAAAGCAAAGGTGGAGGGAAGGAGAGGAAAGGAGAAAGATGGGTTCTGCTCTCGGGCTGCCCTATTTCAACAGGCCCGACCAGTCGACGTCAACATCACTGGTCACCTACTGAACCGCCTACATACTGACGTCCAGATCCCATGTCGTTGAGTTCAATCTCAAACGTCCACATCGTTGGACACTGACTCTGACTCAACGGCAAGCCCTGGCCGTCAACCCCAAGTCAACGACAATGGTCTTGTCGTCGACCACACAGAACCACTACAGACCCAATAAGGATCCACTAAAGACCCGAGACCTTACACGTGCCATACATGAGCCATGTCCAAACCATACCCTGCCATAACTATCCTTGACTTGGGCTGAAAAGGATAGACCTATCATACCAAGGCCATGTCTATGTTGACTTTACTTCTGGGGAAAGGATAGGGGAAGGTAAGGACCACCCATGCCTTCACATAATTCTTTGTCTTTTTGTTGTCATCGATTGGAGACCAGGCTCCCAATCGTTTGGTGTTCAAGGCTACATTGATTGCTGATGAAGCCACCAATTGGTTGTGGAAGGCTCACATCGATTGGAGAACAAAATCCTCCATCGATTGGTGTTTAATAGGCCATATTAAAAGGGTCCATCGGTTGGCAAACAAGGACAATCAATACACAGACTCCTATCGATGGCTGAGTAACAAGGCAATCGATTGATGACTAACAGGGCAATCAATTGACATAAAGAGAATCTATTAGTGAAGGAAAACATTGATTGCTCATTTAGAACATCGATTGCTGAAGGACAACATCGATTACATAGAGGCAATCGATTGGTACTTCGTCATATATGAAGTCCTGCTTCATCATATCTGAAGTTCTGCTTTGACTAACTGTGTTTTCTTCTATTTTATACGAAGTCTCACATCGTCATACCCAATGTTCTGCTTCTACTGACTGTGTTTTCTTCTGTTTTATATGAAGTCTCACTTAATCATATCCGAAGTTCCACTTCAGTCGATAGCATTTTCTTCCATGTTATACGAAGTCTCACTTCGTCATATCCGAAGTTCTACTTCGACTGACTGTGTTTTCTTCTATTTTATACGAAGTATCACTTCGTCATATCTGAAGTTCTACTTCGACTGACTGTGCTTTCTTCTGTTTTATAAGAAGTCTCACTTCGTCGTATCCTAAGTTCCACTTCGTCATATCTAAAGCTCCACTTCGGCCGATAGCATTTTTTTATTTTATACGAAGTCTCACTTCGTCATATCCGAAGTTCCACTTCGGCCGATAGTATTTTTTTCTATTTTATACGAACTCTCACTTCATCATATAAATGTGGGCTTTCGACATCATTGGATCCCTTGGTGACCCCAACTCCCAGAACAAGGTCAAATCGTACATCCTCACAGCAACGGAGTACTTCACCTAGTGAGCGGAAGCTGAAGCATATGCGGAAGTCAAGGCAACAACTGTTTGTAAGTTTATCATGAGGAACATCATCACCAGATTTGGCATTCCAAACACCATCGTCACCGACAACGGGCCCCAATTCATCTCTCAAGAACTGCATGGCCTCTGCAACAGGTATAAAATTGCATTGCATCATTCATCTCCATACTATCCGCAAGCCAATGGCCAAGCAGAGGCCACCAATAAAACTTTGATTAAAATTGTTAAGAAAACATGTGAGGCTAACAAATTCTCGGACTGGCCAGAAAAGCTTGTAGAAGCTCTGTGGGCCTACTGCACTTCAATCCGTACTCCATTGGGCAGACACTGTTCACCCTCACTTACGGAATGGAGGCAGTAGTACCATACAAAATTCTCGTTCCCTCTTTAAGGATCCAGCTTGACAAGGACTTGTCAATCGATGAGCGGCACAAATCGCTCCTAGCACAACTGGAACTCCTAAACGAGAGGCGTCTGGTCACCGCAGAACATATAAGAGTGTACCAAAATAGACTCGCTCGTTTTCATCAAAAGAAGGTTATTGAGAGAAATTTTAAAGTCGGTGAAATGGTTATCAAAAGAATCTTTGTAAAACCCGGAGGTCCCCGGTCAAAACTCCAACCTAACTGGGAAGGGCCATTCGTAGTCAAAGAGATAGGTCCAGGCAACACGTATAGGCTAGTGAATGCGGAAGGTGAGGAGCTCTCTCACCCTGGAACGGGCTATATCTTAAAAAATACTACCCCTAGTTAGTTGTCTGGATCTACGTGGCACAAGGACCCTAAGGTGAAAAAATGTCGATATTTTTTTAATTCTTGGTGGGTTAACCAGAGGTGCCGACACCCACACACACACGTGCCCAGCCCCTGGAAGCCAAAGACGCAGAATCCAAGGAGATCAATGCCACACCAAGATCCTAAAGCATTGTCTGTTTCTCACCCTTTCAGTCTGCCAATAGAAAAGGAAACCGAAGGATTGACCTCACAAATTTGTTCGAAACTCAGTGAATGTAAGTCGAGGCATAAAGGGGAAAATAGAGATAATCAATGTCAAATCCAAATCAAAAGAGCCAAAACAAGGCTAATTAGTTAAAAGCATGTCAAGAGCGGCAAAGTCCCCCCAGGGATCCAAATGGACCTGGACGTAAGTGTACAGCACGACAAGAGTGGCAAAGTCCCCGCAGGGATCCAAATGGACCTGGACATAAGCGTGCAAGGAACCCCACAAGCCCAAAGAAAAGCCGAAACCCACTAAGTCCAGGATAGAAGAGTGAGTATTTCCCCAGTCTCCTAGACTACTGGCAGACTTCCTAAAATTTTCTTCCTTTCTCCTCCCGAGTATGTTTTGGATCGAGGCAAGGCAGCAATCAACTAAGGAGGACGTTGCCAAAAGTAACCTTGGGTGAAGGCACCACTTAAGCACGTCCAACCTCTGACTAATACACTCAAGAATAATCAATGCATTCTTAATGACGACCAAGTGATTAAGGGGTCCAAGTGCCACGAATTTCCAGTTTGAGCGGACCCCCCTTTGTTCCGCGCGTCTTCTTAGAAGGGACCATGCCGGGTTGCGGCATTTATTTTCAAAATCCAAAAAATCAGATATCTTCAAAATCCAAAAAAAATTGATATTTCAAAATCCAAAAAAATCTGATACTTCAAAATCCAAAAAATATGATACTTAAAAAAAAAAAAAACTGATATTTCAAAATCCAAAAAAAATTCTGATACTTCAAAATCCAAAAATAAAAATCAGATATTCTCAAAATACAAAAAAATCTGATACTTCAAAATCTAAAAAAAAATAGATATTCCCAAAACCAAATAAAAAATCAGACATTCCCAAAATACAAAAAATATCACATATTTCAAAATCCAAAAAAAATTGATATTTCCAAAGAAAAAAAAAAAAATTAAAATCACATATTCCAAAATCCAAAAAAAAACTGTACATTCTGTACCTTCATTTTCATGTACACTATGTGCATTCAGCCAAGTCACGTCACCCTCATGAGTAAGATACTAGGTGGAGTGTAGAGGATGGAGAATGGATTTTGTCGGCGTGCAATTGGCACTTGACACACCGACGAGCAAAGACGAAACAATCCTCCTCTAGGGTGGGCTAATAGAAACCTTGCCTAAGGATCTTCTTGGCTAGCATCTGGCTATTCACATGGCCACCACAAACACCCAAATGGGCCTCTTTAACAACCTTCGAAACTTCATCCTCATCCAGACATCTAAGCAAAATACCGAAAAATCCCCTTCTATAGAGAGCATTTCCAACCAATGTATATTTCTCCGATAGCCTCCTTATTGCTCTCTTCTCATCAGCTGTGGCTTCCTCAGGGTACAACTGATTTCTGCAATACCTAGCTATCTCATAATACCACGGCTTTTCCTCATCCTCCATCTCTTCTTCTAGTTCCATTAGCATGACCTCAGTTTTACTTATCCTTTCTGCGTTTCTCAGCACTTTTTCCTTACCCGAGAAAGTTAGGATCTAGAATGACGGGAACATGACGGCACTCGATCTGAATGCTATCAGAATCCCTGGATAGCACATATACATGGTTACGCCAACTGTGGCGAGGGCATCGGCTAGAAGATTCTGATGACGAAGGATGTGGACAAAAACTAGCTTGGAGAATAGCTTGGCATAAGCTGAGGCAAATTCTTGATAGGGCTTGAGCTTTAGATCACGAGTGACATATTTGGTGAGCACTTGGCGCATGACTAGCTGACTATCACCTACGATTTGCAAATGGGTGACACCATAGAAATGAGCGAGCTCTAGACTTGTAGCACCCCGGAAATTTTAATTACATAAAAATTCAAAATAAATGGAAATAAATAATTTCCGTAATACCAAAGTATTTAAACATACGTATCATTATCGTATGTGCTAAAACATATCAAAAAATTCCGTAAAATTATAAATCAACCCCAAGCATTATTACTAAATATTTCACAAAGAAATTTGTGCCAAGAAAAATCGGATTATCCATGTTTAAAGTGTTTCGCGACTTATTATCGTAATTCATGAATAAGTCGAAAAATCATTATCACACATAATTGGATGAGTCAGAAAATTAAATAAAAATCATATACGGACTTCAAATAATATCCTCTAATGACCCTTAAGAAATTTGGGTCAATAAAGATTATTTGGGCTAGGTTTAAGAGTTATTGTGACCGATTATCCAAATTAGGAATCAAGTCAGAAAACCGTTAACACAGAAATACGACGTAACCATAAATTAAATAAAAATGTTAGGGAGACTTCTAACATTATATATTAATGACCCAATATCATATTGGGACAATGGACATCATTTGGCCCAAAAATCAAATGAAGCAAGAAAATACATAGAAATTCGCAATTTTAAATAAGCTGAAATTGGGAAGAGGTAATTAGAGTTGAATTGGGAAGATCTTGCAATCTTGGCAACCCAAATTCGTGCTTAACTATGGGGGGGAGGTTTCCTAAAGCCTCACACACTCAAATGGAGGAAGAAATCCTCAAAATAGGAAACCAATAAGCCAAAACCGCAACCCTAGTTTTCTTGTCACAATAGGACTCCTAAACACCATGGTTGCTTAAATACTCTTCACCAAACCCTAGGGACGAGTTTTAGAACTTGCTGAGGTCGTGTGGAGGAGCTCTTGGTGGCTGGGGAGCTGTGGATCGACCACAAGAAGCTCATCTTCTTCCCCCTTTTCATCTGCTACGACCTGTGCAAACCGACCTCTTGGAGTCAACCAAAGGTGAGTCAAACCTAAATCCCATCGTGCAAGGCTTATACCCCTGGAAAGAGGGTCAAGTCTACATTTTAACCCAAGTGGAATGCCCAAATTCCATGCAGTAAACACGGAGTATTAAGCGTTCTTCAAACAGTGGTCTGAACATGGCATTTCTAAAGAATGAGACTTCATCAACCCAGAAGGTAGGTTTTCTTGAGCCAAACCCTAACATATCCTTTACCATGTGTAGAGAATCAAGTTAACTTTCGTTTCCCACTAGTTTCATCGAATTCCAATAAGTAGATTTTGAATTATAGGCGTTTTGTCAAAGTCGCGCTTGTTAGGAACTTTTTATGTTCATGTCGATTTATCATGCATCTTGAGACCGTTTAAAATTGTTTAAAAATCATAGTTTGCATCTTTGGTGGTGTGATCCTGTTTGGGCCGGAACCAAACGGGCCTCCACTAGAGAGAGAAGGAAGACGATCGCTGGTGAGGACGAGAACCTGCAAGACGAGAAGAGGATCAGGGGGGCCGGTGAAGACCGGGGAAACCCTCCGATGCCTAAGTCAGTGGAGAGCTCGCAAGGCAGGGGGTTTCGGAGTATGAGAGTGTGTTCGCGTGAGTAAGAGAACGTACCGTTGCATGGTACTGTACCTGTGCTTTTATAGGCGTTGGTGCCAAGGCAAACGCGCGTAACGTTAGTAGATCGTGCCTGAAAAGGCGCCATGATGGGCGCGCATAACGGGAGGAGTTATGCGCTCAGGTGCCCGTTGGGCTGCCAGGCAGTTCGTGCCTCTTGATGGTGGAGGAAGTGGCCTGGGACGGTTACGACCGCTCTGTAAGCCTGAGAGCCTGCTCGGCACCGTTTGGACACACCTTCCGAGCAGGTGACCCACATGGGGGTCGAACGTGCTGTTCGGTGATATTGAGGGTTGTTCCGCGCAGCAGAGTTACTGTTCCTGTTCGGAAGCCGCCTGCTGACGAGCTCGGCAGTGCTTCGCCAAGGATGACCGCGCGTGGGTCTCCTTTCATCTGATCCGTACAGAGGCGTGGATCGTGTGAGGAGGCCACGTCAGAAAGGGAAGACGTTGATGGCCTTGACGTGATGGGCCTAGGTGGCGGAAAACAGCCACCACACTTGCCCCCCACGCCCTCAAGTGGCTCGGAAGCCGGAGCGCTTGAGGGCGGCGACCTGCTCGGGCGTCATCTCCGCAATAAATGCAGTATCGCCCTCAGGGATCCGAACAGACCTGTAGCGACGCCATTGCAGAGGGGTTTACCTCGAACACGGGGTTTTCATGATGACCACGTGGGTCGTGTCAAGCCCGGAACGTCACACGCCAAGCCCGAACGGTCACCACGGGTCATTCGAGAGGAGACTTGGAGTGGAGGAAACGCCATTTCCAGCCATGCTTCGAATTTCGCGCCTCACCTTCCTTATAAGGAAGGGGAGGGGGTAAGAGCGGGATCTGCGTCTCCGAAAGATTTTCCTGAGTCCACTGCTTCCCAAGCCGCTCGCCTCCTTCTCCTTCGAGCTTTCCTTCGCTCCTATTCTCCTTCTTCTTCTTGTGCTGTGCTCTCCGCTTTCTGGTGATGGCCCAGAAGGGAAAGGAGATCGTCGAAGCCAACGGGATGCTGCCGGTGGCAGCGAAAGCGGCGAAGTATCGGAGCTTTGAGGGTCTCCGAGAGCGTTTTCGGATAGGTGAGGAATACGACATCGTCCTGATGTGCGAGGATGAGTCGTATCTAACCCTGAAACCAGGGTGCTTCGTGCTCTCGATGGACCTGCTAGAGGCTGGTCTCCGGTTGCTGATGCCGGAGATTGCAAAGGAGCTACTCCGGAGTTGGAAAGTGGCGCCAATTCAGCTGACGCCCAACTCGTGGAGGACGATCTTCGTCTTCTGCATCATATGTAGGAAGAAGAAGATCGAAGCGACTGCGGAGATCTTCCGTAATCACTTCAGCCTGGCGTGCTCTTCGCAGTCCGGGATGTGGATCGTGTACGTGAAACACCGTACAAACCGGATGCGGATCAACTTCTCGCCCCGACTGTCCAACAACAAGGGGTGGACAGGCGCCTCTTCTCGTGGGGCGACAAAAAGGAGCGAACATCCCCGAGTGGGATTTCCCCGTGAGGGTGGTGGAGCCCCTGAGGAGGGCGGACATGCCCCCCTTCTTGATCAGGGAGGCAGCCGCGGCCTCCCAGTTGCTGAACACGGTCGGGGTGAACCACGCCGAGGGGTACTTGACCGAGTACAAGCTTGTGAAATGCAAGCTTAGCCGCGCCTGGGGTAAGTCTTATGCTGCTCTGCTCATTTTTTTTCCCCACATACATGGGTTCTAACCCTTCTTCTGCTTCTTCTAGACGATGAAGAAATAGCTGCTGGTCGGGACCAGAAGGTGATGGCTAACTATGCCGAGATGATCCCCGTTAGCCTTTTCACAATAAGGCTGGACGGGGGAGGCTCCGCGAAGGGGTCCGCGCAGCAAGCGAAGGCCGTGACGAGAGGAGGTGCTGTGAAGAAGGCACTTGAGACGGTGACGACCGCAGGGGAGACTTCTCTCCCTCAGACAAGAGGAAGGAGAAGCGCAAGGCAGCTGTGGTGGAGTCGCAGGCCGGGGACCGCTCTTCCGAAGAAGGGGTGTCCGACGAGCCCCGAGCTCATAAAAGAGGAAGATGAAGAAGCCGATGCCGCGCGTTGTAGAAGGCGCCGCGGTAGTGGAGGAAGAAGCAGAGGAGGATTTTGAGCCTTTGTTGGCTCGAAGATCCCGCCAGCGTACGGGGACGTCCGAGGAGAGGGCGCCCGCAACTCCAGTTGTGGACCGTTCGGAGGCGGTCATGAAGATGTCCGCCGAGCTGGGCCTGATAATGGTCAGCGATGAATCGGACCGCTCCGGAGGGCGGGCGAAGTCACCGGCGTGTGAGGCCAAGCGGTCCTGCCCAGTGAAGGGAGCGTCGAGCAGGGTGGCGCGCCAGATGAGGGCACACAGCTCGGTGCCGAGGACGAGGTGGTCGCCCCGGACCTCACTCCTGTGCCAGCGGCTGTTTGTGGTTCTGGCGAGGCAGTTCTGCCGAGGGGGGATGTTCCGCAAAGGAGTGAAGGCATCCTGCCCCCCATGCCTCCCACCTTGGTGGTCACCGAAGGCCGTGTAGTCGGTGAGGATGCAGCCGAGGTGATCGCTGAGATTGTGTAGTCGGCGAGAGTGCAGCCGTCCCCGAGGAGAAGAGCACTCAAGCTCCTGGAGATGCCGAGGAGGGCCGTGCAGCAGCCCTTGCAGCCTCCGCTACCGAGGACGATGAGGAGGTGCGGTTGGAGACAAGGCAGGAGGCCGTTGGGGCGAGTCGAGCTTCGGCTTCGACGAACGTTGTTGCCACGACCTCCGGATCGGGCCGGCCGGAAGGCTTTGCCATTGATGATGTTCCAGTCTCGTCTGCCGCTGCTGCGGCTGGGGATGAGAGTTCCGGGGACGACACCAGACCTCTGACTGAGGTGCTACACCGAAGACTCCCGGAGGTGCCCTCGGTGGCGGCGCTGGAGGCAACGCTTCGCCGTGTGGAGGTGTCGCCAAGGAAGCTGCCCGCAAGCCCCACTGCTTCCCGACTCGAACAGCTGGCAAGGTGCCTGGACCTTCCTTCCGAGCTGACTCCGGAGAGGTCAGTGGAAGGTTACCAGCAAGAGGGCCTAGAGGACGAGGGCATGAATGATGTTGATCTAGAGGCGCTCGTGGATAGCATGTCCAAGTCGCTAGGCACCCTCAAGGCTCTAGCTGTTCGAGGTCAGAAGCAGAGATATCTGAATGAGGCGCGGCAGCCTTCTATGAGGACCTCTCCGCAAGGCATAAGGCTCGCGAGACGGCGCTGGAGGAGGAGGTGAAGAACCTCAAAGCAGCCCTCCAGGCTTTGGAGCTCGAGACCACCTTGGCGCGGGCCGAGAAGGAAGCCTTAACCAAGGTGATAGTGGACGCGGGGGTCCGTGTCGTTGCTGACTATAAGTCCGGGCCGGAGTACAAGGAAGACTTGGAGCAGTATGGTGCCCGCTGCTACCGAGTGGGTGTCAATGCTGGGAAGGACCTCGGGGAACGGCTTTCCTGGGTGGAACGTGCCCGAGAAGCCTTCGAGGCTGCTGTTCGGGAGTGCCGGCGTCGCACTCAGGACGCCCGTTTGGATAGTGTGCGGTTCGCACAATTCCAGTCTGGGCGGATGCCCCCTTCAGAAGAAGACGTCGGTCCTTCACAGTAGGCCCCTTGATCCTTATGCTCCTTGTTGTTCCCCTGTTCCTTTTTTTGTAACCGCGGCCGAGAAGGGCTCACTAAAAAAGAACTTTTTGTGAAATGAAATCTTCTGTTCATGAGATTGTCTCGTGGCTTCACTTTCACTATCTTCCCCCTTTTGTTGGCTGTTCCTGCTCGAACCGGAGTCCGTTAGGCTTCACAGGCATCGCATGTAAGACGCAGATCGTTGAGAACCGCAAAGGAGATTCCGATCAGGTGTATATGCTAAATGCTTGTGAAACAATAGGAGTAGGGAGAAGAGAGGTAGGATGCTGACAAAAGGCTTTTATAATGATAAGCCTTAAGGTTATAAACATGCCAAGTCCTGGGTATGGCTTCGCCACTAGGAGTAGTTAGCTTATATGAGCCTTTTCCGAGGACATGGGTGACCTGATAAGGTCCTTCCCATTTGATGGCGAGTTTGCCACTGCTCTTCGGGGATCCGAAGCTGAACAGCGGCGCAGAACTAAGTCTCCCACATTGAACCGCCTTTCCCGAACTCGCGCATTATAGTATTGTGCGAGTCGTTGCTGATAAGAAACGAGGCGAATGCTGGCGTCACTCTGTCGTTCGCCCAGCATGTCCAAGTTCTCTCGAAGAGCGCAGTTATTGGCGGCTTCGTCGAAGTGGGTTGTTCGAATGGTTGGAAGGGCTACTCCCAGAGGTACAACTGCTTCCGAGCCGTAGGCCAGATGGAAAGGTGTTTCCCCTGTAGCTACCCGAGCAGTTGTTCGATGACACCAAAGGATGTTTGAGAGTTCGTCGATCCATGATCCACCCGCAGCCTCCACTCTCGTGCGGATCCCATGCAGCAGTGTTCGGTTGCCGTTTTCGACTAAACCGTTTGCCTGGGGATGAGCCACAGAGGTGAAGTGGTTGTAGATCCCGAGCTCGGCGCACTTCTGCTTGAAGAAGGTGCTGTCGAACTGCTTCCCGTTGTCAGACGTAATCACCCTTGGGACGCCAAACTTGCAGAAAAGTTTTTCCATACAAACTTCCATGCGGCTTGTTCGGTGATTGTGGCAACAGGTTCGGCCTCGATCCACTTGGTGAAGTAATCGATGGCCACGAAGAGAAACTTCTTCCGCCCTTGGGCCTCTGGGAAGGGAACCAAGATATCAATGCCCCACCTGGCGAAAGGGCGTGGCTCGAACAGGCTGTGAAGCTGTTCGGCATGCTGCTTGATGAGTTCTCCGAACTTTTGGCATTCTGGACATTTCCTGACAAAGGACATGCAATCCTTCTGAAGAGAAGGCCACCAGAACCCTGCTCGGATGATGCTGCGCGCTAGCGTTCTGCCCCCCAGATGGCTTCCGCACAGCCCCTCGTGGACTTCTTCTGTGGCTGCAAGGGCCTCCTCAGGGTTGAGGCAACGCAGAAGAGGTCTAGCAAGGGACCGTCGGTATAGTTTGCCTTCTACGAGGGTGATGTGCTGAGAGCACATTCTGACTTTCTGAGCTTCGCCCTGTTCGGGCGGAAGCTCACCTCGGAGAAGGTACGCCAAGAGAGGGTCAACCCAACTCGGGGTTGGTGGGCCCGTTTCTATGGCGGCTACATCAACCTCCGTGCTCGGCGAGGCGAGCTCTTCAATAAACACAGAGCGGGAAGGGGTGATGTCACCTAAGGACGCCAATTTGGCCAGTGCATCAGCTCGCGCGTTTTGCTCCCGTGAAACATGTATGACTTCGAAGTATGCGAGGCCCTCTGTCTGGCTCTTGACCTGTTGGAGGTTTTGAGCCATGCGAGGTTCCCTTGCTCCGAACTGTCCGCTCACCTGGCTGGCAACCAGCTGGGAGTCACTAAAGACTCTAAGCCGAATGGCCCCAAGGTGCCTAGCCATGCGAATACCAGACAGTAAAGCTTCGTATTCGGCGACGTTGTTGGAGGCTGGAAAGCGAAAACGGAGGGCGTATTGGAACTCTAACCCCTCTGGGGAGGTGAGGACCAAACCTGCCCCGCTTCCGGTGACACAAGAGGATCCGTCAACATAAAGCTCCCATGGGGGCTCGTCTGCCAACGGTGGATCCTGCTCGGCCGGAAGGGTACATTCCGCCACGAAGTCTGCTAACGCCTGTGCTTTGATCGCCGTCCTTGGTTGGAAGCTGATGTCGAACTCACCAAGCTCTATCGCCCACTTAACCAACCTGCCGGAAGCCTCCGCCGCTGAGGATGGATTTCAGCGGCTGATCGGTTAGAACTGTAACGGAATGGGCTTGAAAATAGGGCCTGAGCTTCCGTGCAGCCGTGACGAGAGCAAGGGCGAGTTTTTCTGCTGTGGGGTACCTCCTTTCAGCTTCTTGGAGGTCCCTGCTGATGTAGTATACAGGATGCTGCGCCGCTCCAACTTCCTTGATTAAGACTGCACTGATGGAGTGTTCGGTGACCGAGAGGTACACGAACAGAGGTTCCCCGAGCACAGGCTTTGAGAGAACAGGAGGGGCTGCCAAATATGCCTTCAGTTAGGTGAAGGCAGCCTCACACTCATCAGTCCACCGTACTTCCCCCCTTGCTTCGAGGAGCTTTTAGGGCCTCGGAGCAACTTGAAGAAGTTAAAACTTCTTTCTGCTGCTCGGGACATGAACCGGTTCAGTGCCGCAAGACGCCCCGTCAGGCGTTGGACGTCGCGCACTGTCTTTGGACTGCTCATTTCAAGCACGGCTTGGATTTTTTTCGGGTTGGCCTCTATTCCCCTGTTTGATACGAGGAACCCGAGGAACTTACCCGACTGAACACCAAACACGCACTTGACAGGATTGAGCTTCATATTATACCTTCGCAGGGTTGCGAAAGTTTCTTGGAGGTCGAAAATGTGGTCAGTACTCGGAAGTGTCTTGACCAGCATGTCATCAACATAGACCTCCATGTTGCGCCCGATCTGCTGCTCGAACATCTTGTTGACCAGCCGCTAGTAAGTCGCGCCTGCATTCTTCAGACCAAAAGGCATTCTGGTGAAGCAGTATAAGCCTAGGTCTATAACGAACATTGTGGCATCTTGATCCGGGGGATGCATGCTGATCTGGTGGTAACCAGAGTAGTCATCCAAAAAGCTTAGAAGCTCGTGCCCAGAAGTAGCGTCCACCAGCTGATCAATGCGCGGCAGAGGGAAGTTGTCCTTGGGCGTTGCCTTATTGAGATCTTTGTAATCCACGCATACACGCCATTTACCGTTGGCCTTGCGTACGAGGACCACGTTGGAGATCCATCTCGGATATTGGGCTTCTCGGAGGAGCCCAACAGTTCGGCTTTTGACCACGTGATCCTGAATCATTGTCTGCCGTTCTCGGTTCACAGGTCGCCTCCTTTGCTGAACTGGCGGGATCCGGGGATCCAGCCGGAGGCGATGAACCATGACCTCCGGGGGAATGCCTGGAAGCTCATCATCGGACCAGGCGAACACGTACAAATTGGCCAGCAGGAAGGCTGTGTAGCGCTGCTGCTCGGCCTCTGTCAACAAGGCACCAATGTACAAGACGTGTTCGGGGTCTTCGTCCACCTGGATGGGGATCAAATCTTCCGCAGGCGTCCCTCGGCTGGTGGAGGGCTGATCGGAGGTTGAAGGAGCTGTATCAGCGAGTGGTTGTTGTCCCTTAAGGAGAGGACATAGCAACGGCGAGACTCGCGCTGACACCCGAGCACTTCGCCCACTCCGCTCGGAGTAGGAAACTTCATCTTCTGATGGAGTGACGAAGGTACTGCTTTAATGCGTCCGATCAGACCTCTGCCAAGGATAGCATTATATCCAGGCATGTTGTTGATGACTAGGAAGTCAACGATCTTGGTCACAACCCTTGGGGCCGTCCCCAAGGTGATCGGAAGGCGAATTCTTCCCATGGGCTGGATCGAAACTCTCGAAAAGCCGAACAATTGTGAGTTTACAGGGGTGAGTTGATCGGCTCGTAGACCCATGAGGACAAAATAGTCGTAAGCCAAGACATCGGGGGCGCTTCCATTATCTACCAGAATCCGGCGCACATTACAGTGGTTGATGGTGGCCGAAATGACCAACGCATCGGTGTGTGGGGTCGTAACCCCTACAAGATCTTCATCCGAGAAGGTTATAGCCTCCTCGGGCTGTGCGTGTGCAGGACTGGCAGGATATGGAGCCGGCCGAGGTGCCGAAGGCCTATCTACGACATGCACTCGCCTTACGTAGTCGCGTCGGCTTCGAGTGCTTTCTCCGCCCGCGGCGAAGCCTCCCGCGATCACGTTGATCTCCTGCCCATTGGGCTCGTTATTGATCGGCTGCTCGGGAGTGCGCTCTCGGCGTCTGGGGCGTTCTTCATTCCGGCGCACGAACCGTCCAAGATAGCCGCGCTTGATTAGGTCTTCGATTTCGTCCTTGAGCTGGAGGCACTCGGAGGTGTCGTGGCCGTGGTCGCGGTGGAAGCGACAGTATTTATTCTGATCGCTCCTCCAGGGGTCGGAGTGCATTCTTTGTGGCCACCGAACAAATGCTTCGTTCCTGATCTCAGCCAGGATCTGTTCGGGCGCCACGGTGAGGGGGGTGTAGTTGGTGAAGGGGCGCGGATGGCGCGGAGAATCACCATTGCGTCGTCCCTTCTTCCGATCTCGGTCGGAACCGTTGTCGGAAGGCCTCTTCTTGTCCGACTGCTCCCCCTGTTCGGCCCTGCTCGCTGCCAGGCTCTCCTCGCAAGCCGCGTGGCGCTGCGCGATGGAGAGTAGTTCGGCGAGAGTGGCAGGTTGCTAGACGCCGAGAGTCCTCTGCAAGAAGCCATCGCGAGTGCCCTGGATAAGAGCACTGGTGGCTAGAGGGACGTCCAGTCACGAGATGCGAAGCGCCTCTGTTCGGAACCTCTTGACGAAGTCCCAGAGTGCCTCGCCTTTCTTCTGGCGCACGGCCAGGAGAGAAGCCGCCGTCCGCGGCAGCGACCTTCCGCCAAGGAAGTTGTCCCGGAAGGACTTCTTCAGTTGGCGAAAGGAGGTGATGGAGCCCACATGGAGGGTTTCAAACCAGGCCCTGGTGGTCTCCTTGAGAGTTGTAGGGAAGGCCCTGCACTTAGCCGCGTCTGATGCTCCGTGGAACACCATGTGCGACTCGAAGCCGTGGATGTGGTCGGCCGGGTCGGTCGTGCCGTCGTAGGGTGCGATGGTGGGCAGAGGGAGCTTGGAGGAGACTTGGGCCTCCAGGATCTCCCTGCTGAAAGGGGGGCGGAAGTCCAAGTCGTCCTCCGCTGGAGCTTTCCCTTCCGCACGCTGAACCATCACGTCCATGCGGCGCTCGAGGTCGACCACACGCCTTAAGCGCCTGGCGAGCTCCTGCTCGGAATTGGCGGGGCCCCCTCGTCCGGACGCGTGGGTGTTGCCTCCCACGACTGATCGTGGTGGACGGGGGGAGGCGACAGAGCGACGAGGCGAACGTCCACGGCGCTCCGGTGCCCGCTCTTCCGACGGAGCCCGATGGGACCGGCGCGACGAATCTGCCTGCTGCTCTTGAGGCGCCGGGGGACGCGAGAGCGGCGATGCGACGACTCCGCCTGTCGCTCGCTCGCGCGGCAGGGAAGCCGCCGGGGCCGCTGCCCCGACTAACTGAGCCTGCAGGGCAAGGCAGACGCCCGTTAACTGCTGCATCTGCCCGCGAAGCTCTGCTACTTCCAGGGCAATTGCGGGTGCAGCAGCCGGTGGTGCTGGGACGTCGTGATTAGCGCCGGCGGGGGCGATGGCGACGTCACCAGGGGGATCGGCGACGAGAGTCCCCTCGCAACTGACGGGACCTCGTCGCCCTGCTTCCTACGTTCTGGTATGAGGATCGTCCTCGAGCCATGGCTGCGTCGATTCCCACAGACGGCGCCAAATGTGGTGGTGTGATCTTGTTTGGGCCGGAACCAAACGGGCCTCCACTAGAGAGAGAGGGAAGACGATGGCTGGTGAGGACGAGAACCTGCAAGACCAGAAGAGGATCAGGGGGGCCGGTGAAGACCGGGGAAACCCTCCGATGCCTAAGTCAGTGGAGAGCTCGCAAGGCAGGGGGTTTCGAAGTATGAGAGTGTGTTCGCGTGAGTAAGAGAACGTACCGTTGCATGGTACTGTACCTGTGCTTTTAGAGGCGTTGGTGCCAAGGCGAATGAGCGTAACGTTAGTAGATCGTGCCTAAAAAGGCGCCATGATGGGCGCGTATAACGGGAGGAGTTATGCGCTCAGGTGCCCGTTGGGCTGCCAGGCAGTTCGTGCCTCTTGATGGTGGAGGACGTGGCCCGGGACAGTTACGACCGCTCCGTAAGCCAGAGAGCCTGCTCGGCACCCTTTGGACACACCTTCCGAGCAGGTGACCCACATGGGGGTCGAACGTGCTGTTCGGTGATATTGAGGGTTGTTCCGCGCAGCAAAGTTAATGTTCCTATTCGGAAGCCGCCTGCTGACGAGCTCGGCAGTGCTTCGCCGAGGATGACCGGCGCGTGGGTCTCCTCTCATCTGATCCGTACAGAGGCGTGGGATCGTGTGAGGAGGCCACGTCAGAAAGGGAAGACGTTGATGGGCCTTGACGTGATGGGCCTAGGTGGCGGAAAACAGCCACCACAGCATCTATTCCACATTCCCTACAACTTTCATGATGAGACTTTTTTCCAAAAGCCCTAATTAGTCCGACATCTTACCTTGCAATGTAGATCTTGCATTTAACTATCTAGAGTTTCTGTACCTCATGTTTGACATGATTAAAGTCGGTCGAAACCATCATTGTTCTCTAATTCCGATTTACTGGAAGCACCCTTGTATGTCTAGGTTGGTTTAAAACTAGTTTCGTGATTTTTCATGCACTGTACAATTTGTTCTTAATTTTAGAACAACCCTGTGTCAAAACATGGAAAGTCTGGTCCGTAATCCAAAACATGGATTCCCACATGACCAACGAGTTGGTTGTACCATTGAAGTTCCCTGGAGAGAGCGTGCACGTCCTTTCTCTTCTTGTTCTCGTGAGTGTGATTTACAATCTAGACTAAAGCCATTAATGTAAAGATTGAACTAAAGTATAAATCGTACCGTTATGCTGCCAAAATTATCTCTTGACCATTGTTCTCATGAAATCATGTTCAATTTACTTATTACTTGTTCTCATCATCATCATGAACATGACATTACACATGCTTACTTGTTGAAACTCTCATTGGCCATTATTAATGACTGTGGGTATCTACATTTAAAATTTTAGTGAGATGCTGACCGGGCACGGTGAGTATCCAAGGGCTCCAGTCTAGCCCCAATGACAGAGAGTCATAAATATACTGTTAACCACGGGTATAATGATTACTGGCGTTGCATCTGTGTTGGGTGTCGTGCATGCGTGTTGAATGATAGATACAATAACCACATACACGTGTCCTAGTGTACATTCTTGATGGATCTTTTCTTGGTGTACATTAGTGTCTACATGCCTAATTAGTGTTACATGATCGTGCTCGTGCGTTCTTGCTTGCTTGCGTGATATGGCCATCCTGCATTTAATGCAATTAGTGATATATTGCATTCTTGACAGCTATTGACATCAAGTGAAATCTTGCGTGCTTGTACAAAGTGATCTACCGCTAGTTCTATCTTGTCATCTTGTTCAAAAATCTTGTTCTATCGTGATCACTCTATCTAGCTTGTTTCATGTATCGTGTTTTAATGAGTCTTATTCGTACATGCATATCATGACAACCATCATGCCTACCTAGTTATAAATTGCTAATCACTTATATCATTGCCCGCACATTAAGATATAATCCTACTGGGCTAGTTTGCTCATCCCCTACTTTTACCCAATCTAGGTGACTATGAAGTTCAAGAGGAAGAGCATGTCGAGGATGGAATGCGTCCGAGTGATGAGTGTTCCAACTATGAGTCTATCTATAGTTAGTTTATTTTGAGTGTTAGAATGTGTAGTAGGAAGTGAGGAATAAATGTAATTTCCCTTTTTATTGAGTCTTAGTCTTGTATTAGTTCTTTTGAGACAAATATGAGATTTGAATACAAGATTAGTTGAGTTCAATATTTGGGCCCTATGATGATGTATGTTGTATTACATTTAGTGCGTGCTACCTAGAGGCTTATTTTCTGACTGTTCACGTCTCGGGATATCGACTCGAATTATTTTTACATTATTAATATCCGCTACGTAATTCTCAGGACGTGACAGTTTAGTGGTATCATAGCCTTGGAATACCAAATAGGATATATGTCTCAGGATTAGGAGATACCTATGGAACCTAGGTCACAGAAATTAAATATAGTACCTGGTGAGAATGGGTAGAGACTGGGAATATGATAGAAAAACAAAACACTCCTACCCAGTGATTCTGATAATGTATCTAGAGACATTAATTGGTTTCCATCCTTTTCTCAGGAACCTTCATAACTCTTACACTCAAATGTAATGGTTCGCAACTAGTGGCAAGCTATGCAAGAAACCGTGGCTGGATTGACTCAAGCTTTACAAAATGTGGTTCAGGCTGGAAATCAGGTTGCTGCTGCTGCTAGGAATGGAGCGGGTGATTTACACTGCAACTTTAGGAGTTTGAACCCCCCTCGTTTCTCTAGATCCCCTGACCCAGACGAGGCAAAAAATTGGCAGGAGGAGATAGAAAGGATCTTCCAAGTGATGCAATGCACTAACAGGGAGAAGGTGGTACTGGCCACTTTCCATATCACTAAGGATGCCCGAGCATGGTGGAAGGCCTCATCGCCCAGCTGCCTAATGATGGCGAACTGGAGTGGGCTGGATTCCTGGAGATATTCCGGGGAAAATATTTCTCTAGAAGAGTGAAGGCGAAGAAAGCGGCGGAATTTTCCGCACTGAAGCAGAAGGGAATGTCCGTAGCTGAGTATGAGGCTCAGTTCGCACGGCTGGCTGTGTATGCCCCATATCTGGTGGGCACGGAAAGACTGAAGGCAAATCAGTTCATGAATGGGCTTAGGCCCATGTTCATCGAGAAGCTCGGACCTCATAACATTCAAACATACACTGAGATGGTCCAAAGACCTCAGCTGGTAGAAGACACCATGGCCGAAGTAGAGGGCATGAGGGGCAAGGACAACTCGAATCCGGTCTTCGTCAAGAAGGGAGCACCTAATATTGCTCCAACTTTTCGTAACAACAACATTAACAACAACAACAAGAGGCCGAATGCTGGAAGGGATGTTGCTGGAGACAAGAGAGTCAAAGTGGAAGGTAGGCAGTTGGCTGAAAACTGCAAATTTTATGATAAACTAGGGCACCGAGCTGAAGAGTGCTGGAAGAAGCTCGGGGCGTGCTTGAAATGCAAAGGTCATGACCACCGTATTCCTGACGGTCCTATGCTGAAGGATCAGCCAGGAAGAGCTCAGAATGCACCACGGCGTTAGGGACGCCTTAATGTTGTCATAGAAGCTGACCTACCCGAGGAAGGGGGTATGGTGGAAGGTACCATTTCCATACCTCTCAACCTGCATTTGTGCTTATTGATATTGGAGCTGCATATTCATTTATTTCCACCACATTTGCTGCAACTCTACCTGTCAAACCTGTACCCTTGAAATCCAAGATCATTGTAGCCTCTCCACTAGGCTTAGAATCTGAACTCACTCACTACATGCCAAAATGTGAAACTATAATTGGAGGACACAATCTCCCTACCCACCTTATCTGTTTAGACATGAAGGGTTATGATGCCATTTTGGGTGTCGATTGGCTAATTGAATATGATGCCGATGTAAACTGTCGCCATAGGAGGGTCACTTTCAAAAGACCAAACCTTCCAACTCTATCACTATTTGGCACCCGTTATCACAAACACCCTATCTTGATATCCTCCTTAAAGGCTTCTAAGCTGATCAACCAAGGTTGTGATGCTTTCCTAGTTTCAGTCTTGGCAACTGAAAAGAAGAAACCAACCCTAGAGGACATTCTAATAGCCAAGGACTATCCCGATGTATTTCCAAAGGAATTACCAGGTATACCACCTGAGCGGGAGGTAAACTTCACCATTGAGTTACTCCCTGGGGCAGCCCCTATTTCAAAAGCCCCGTATTGCATGTCCCCTGTTGAATTGCAAGAGTTGATGAGACAGATCCAAGAATTACTAGATCAGGGTTTTATCAGGCCTAGCACATCCCCGTGGGGAGCGCCAGTGCTATTTGTCAGGAAGAAGGACTGGACAATGAGGCTATGCATTGATTATTGTCAATTAAATCAGTTGACAATAAAGAATAAGTATCCACTGCCCCGCATCGATGAGCTGTTTGACCAGATCTTCGGTGCACAATATTTCTCCAAGATAGATCTAAGTTCAGGCGACCATCAACTGAGAATAAAGGAAGAGGATATAAACAAATCTGCATTCCGGAGTAGATATGGTCACTATGAGTTCATGGTCATGCCGTTTGGGTTAACAAATGCTCCAGCGGCTTTCATGCAACTTATGAACAATATTTATAGGCCATACTTGGATCAGTTTGTAGTGGTGTTCATTGATGACATCCTTATTTACTCCAAGTCCAAAGAAGAACATGAGGAACACTTGAAGGTTGCTCTGCAAGTGCTTAGGGACAATCAACTCTATGCAAAACTTAGTAAGTGTGAATTCTGGATGGAAGAAGTGTCTTTCCTTGGCCACATCATATCCAAGGAGGGAATCTCTGTAGATCCATCTAAGGCTGAGGTGGTAAAGAACTGGGCGAGGCTGACAACAGTGTCCGAGATTAGAAGCTTTCTGGGTTTAGCCAGTTATTATCATCGCTTCATTAAAGATTTCTCAAAGATAGCTGTACCATTGACCAGGCTTACCAGGAAGGAGAGTCCATTTACATGGACTGATGAATGTGAAGAAGGTTTCAAGGCATTGAAAGAGCACCTTACCTCAGCACCCGTACTGACACTGTGTAGCAACCTGTATTTTTTTCAAAAAGTAATAATAATAAAAGTTAATAATAAAAAAAAATAAAAAGCAATTAGAAAATATAAGAAAAGAGAATTAAATAAAACCCATCAAATGAAAATAAGTAATGGGTTCTATTAAATTGACCCATTAGAAATTAGTGGGCTAAAATAGAGATTTTAAAATGGGGAATAACAGAGAAATATCTTAAATTCGTAACTAAAATATTACTTAAATAGAAAAGAGGTATTTAATGCATAAAAAATAGAAGTTTGAGTTGGATTGAGATTCCTAAACCAACCCTAATGGGTTGGCCACGAATTTAGATCCCAACCTAACCCAATTAGGAGTTCTCATGCTTAGAAAGGGGAAAGGAAATAGGAAATCTCGAATTAATAGTAACTAGAGTCCTATTAGGAAATAGAAAGGGGAGAGACATAAATACTCTCCTAAACCTCCCATGGCCGGCCCTAGCTCATGCCAAGAGGTTTTTGGACCGGGAAGAGAGGCCAAGAGGAGGAGAATTCGTGGAGAGAAAGGATCTCTCAAGTTCTTCCCTGAGTTCTTCAAGTCTTAACCCTAGAAGAGGAAAACGAAAAAAGGTAGGCATTTACACAAGCATAAACCATGAAACCTTTTCTGTAGGATGTCTCGTCTATCAGGAACAAAAGCCCTTTGGTTTCATAATTTTCCATCGAGCATATCTTTCGTTCTTGATTGTTCATGTTCTGCAACATACCTGACCCCGAACCCTGTTCTCAATTCTTGATCTCCTTATATACTCAACCCCATGCCACGAGATTTCTACTGTAGGAACTGATGCATGTTAGGCATCTTTTGCCCCTAAAAGCCATAAATTTAATTCATCCTATCTTGCGAATTTAATCGTTAATCTCAACTATGTACTGTTTCATGTTCATCATGCATACCCGTGTTTAAAACATGTCTAAACCGTGATTGTTTTCTAATTCCTATTTATTGTAAGTACACTTGCATGTCTAGATCGTTTTGCAACTAGTTTCATGATTTTTCATTGACTATACAATTAGTTTTGATTTTCTGAATCACCTGGTGTACAATAGGGTAAGTTCTAGCCGCAATCCAATGTAAAGTCCTTTCCCTGTCGGACTCGGGCGCAGACCCTGTGAACGTGACGGCCGCGTTCAAAAGGGTCGTCGCGACAGTGCCCTCTGTCATGATCTGATCGCGACAGGGCCTGTCGTCGTGACCTGCTGCCCGACCTGACTAGGCCTGTCACGACCTGTACCAGACCCCGTCGCGATCTCAGTTGACCCCGTCGCGACCCTCATTAGGGTACGTCGCGATCTGGGTTTTTTCAAGAAACCCCCTATCTCAGCAATGTTTGATTATCTACAGTGTTTGTAATCTTGTTTAACAGTCATACATATAGAAAATAACACTTGTTATAAATTAAACATTATGTATGATTAAAATACATGCACATGATCTTTTTTATCTACAATTTTCATGACACTTACACACACTTTGAACCATCTAATTATGGCATAATTTGGCATGAAATTATTTCATAATACATCTGGTAATTTATGTAATTAAATTACCAAATTTTAAATATACATGTCTATTGTTTCTCGCGATGTTTTGGGAATACCGATATCGACGCTCCACTGTTCTAGAACTCCTCTAGAACGTCGAGCACTTATTTCTATATACACACTTTCTTGACTTGGATGAACTCTCCATCGGATACTCCTTCTGCCGGACTAGTAAGTCTTTTGTTCAAGGCCTCCGTAAGTCTCCTCTGTCCATGGATTCCCACATGGTCGACGAGCCAGTTTTACCATAACACCTATTACACCCTTTAGGGATCAATATGGTCCAAACGGCTTTTAGAAATTCACTCTCATCATGAATCACACCGGACTTCTAAACCTTTGCTTAACATGGCCAGTGGTAAGGTCGTGAGTTCCGCCTGACTGCCAACGCCAAGTGCGCATGTTGTGCAACTGTTACTATCGCCTGTTTACTCGACACGTTACGTGCAATGTCCACTAGCTCTCATCTACACTCTATTCGCTCATCTATTCACGTTCACTCTACTATCTCGTCTATTCATCTTGTGCTCTCGTCTACTTCTTGGTACTCTATATTGGCCATTAACTGATTATCTAAAGATAAACAATATAACCAATGCCTCGCAATATTTAAAGGGCCCGATCTGGTCCTGGGATGTGCACCCGAAAGTGCTAGTGCCCATAGGAGTTAAATGATCAAAGTGTTTGGCATTACACTCGAGTGCTATCTAGCTTGATTATCTAAATGACAATCAAAAGTGCTATGTTCTCTCGTTGTCCATTGACAACAAAGTGCTATGCTATACTCGTTGTGCTATGCTATACTCGTTGTGCTATTTGTAGTATGGCCATCTTGCTATACTTGACCTTGTGCTATCTTGCTATTATTGTGCTATTCCCGACACTAGTGCTATTTTGGAATGTCTTGTTATTTCGTTCACGTACTGTCCTGCTATATTTTTACTTGACTCTCTCACTCTATCATTAGTTACTCTGCCTTCAATGCATTAACTATTAAAGCTTGCTTGACTATTGAGATTTAAGTCCTACTGGGCGTTATCGCTCACCCTGCGTTATTTGTCGTTGTGTTCTCAGGTGAGACCGAGGATGAACCATACACTCAAAACAATGAGAACGACCTGGAGTGATGTCATGAGTACCCTAGTGTCCTATTGCTATGTTTAGCGTTGTAGTAGTTAGGTTTGAAGTTTAGTCTTTTGCCTTCTTTCAATGTAATTGGGCCCTATAGATTGGCTCTGATATTAGTAGTTGTAACTAGGCATTTGAAAGTATTAATGGAATGAATTTGCTTTAGTATTATTCATTGCGAAATGGGTTGATGTCTAGTACTCTCTCTATACCCTTTACTTGCAACTACCTCGCGTTCCGATATTCCGCGTCGGGGCGTGACAGTTTTGTGGTATCAGAGCCAAGGTTATTCTTAAGTATAGGATGATCTAGATTAACCTGCCTCGACTAGAGTCAATTATCCACCTATGTGAGTTGAGGTTAGAGCCAAGGGTAACAAGTTAAAATAAACTCACACCCACACAAATTAAATTCCACATCGACATCATGACAAGAAGTTATTTTGTAGGAACTAAGCAATCAAGATGACTGCCGAACGTGCTCAAATGAGGGGCATGCAACAAACCATCCAAGAACTGATACGCGCCATTGTGCAAGCTACTCAAGGAGGTGGCAATCGTGGTGCAGGCTACCTGCATCGCAACTTCCGAAGTCTGAACCCACCTAGGTTTAGCGGATCCACAGATCCGGATCAAGCTGAGCACTGGCTCCATGAGACGGAAAGAATTTTTTGTGTCATGCAATGTGCAGCGGGGGACAAGCTGCTACTGGCCACGTTCCAACTGGAGAAGGACGCCTACGCTTGGTGGGAGTCAGTGGAAGCTACTAGGGAGAATGGGCAATTCACCTGGAACGTGTTTAAAGAATCATTCAACTCCAAATACTTCTCCGAGCGTGTTCAAGAAAAGAAGGCTGCGGAATTCGCTGCTCTGAAACAGCGGAGCTGGACTGTGGCCGAATATGAAGCGCAGTTCTCTAGACTGGCAAGGTATGATGAGCACTTGGTGAACGTCGAGAGAATGAAGGCTAAGTGTTTCCTCAACGGCCTTAATCCTCAATACATTACCCAACTGGCACCTCTCGACATCCAGACCTACGCCGAGATGGTGAAGAGCGCTCAGTTGCAAGAAGATGCTACGGACTTCACCGACCGTATCAAAGAAAAGTTCGTGAAAAAGGAATTCACCTCGGGTCTATCATCTGCTAAGCCAAACAACGGAAATAAGCATCCCTTCAACATCACGAAGGGATCTAGCTAAGAAAGGAAACCCAAGGTTTTCGTACCCAACACTCCAACAAAGAGCCACTTCAAACACTGTGACAAGCCTGGTCACATGGCTAATGAATCTGGAGGAAAGCTGGCGCATGTCTACGCTGCGGAAGTCGCGAGCACCGCATCCCCGAGTGCCCGCTACTGAAAGAGAATGAAAGGCGCCCTAATGCGCCTAAGAAACACGGCTGACTGCAAGCCCTGCATGATGAGGAACCTGCTATAGAGGGTGGCGTGGTAGAAGGTACCCTTCAAGTTTTCTCATTATCAGCATTTGTTTTATTTGATACTGGAGCCACTCATTCATTTATATCTCAAAACTTTGCTGATACTGTGAATGCTAAACCTATATCCATGGGTTGTGAGTTCTCTGTCACAACATCACTAGGGGAAAAGGAGAAATTGAACAAATACTTTGCCTCTGCCGATGTAATGATCGGAAACCATAACCTAAAGGCCGACCTGGTGTGTATGCCCATGGAAGGCTATGATGTATTTTTGGGAGGCGACTGGTTGTCCGCATATGGGGCAAGTGTCGACTGTAAGAAAGGGAAGGTTACCTTTAGTGACTTTCCTAAACTGGCATTCTCCGAGATTAGAGATAAGAGACGGATGTCTCTAGTCTCCGCCATAAAAGCCCACAACATGATGAAGAAGGCTGTATTGCTTTCCTAGTAGCCGTAGTAGTGGAAAAGAAGGGTTCCAAGATAGAAGACATACATATAGTACATGACTACCCAGATGTATTCCCCGAAGACCTGCCAGGGATTCCCCCTGAACGAGATGTCAACTTCGCCATTGAGCTGATTCCTGGAGCTGCACCAGTATCACGTCAACCGTACTGGATGTCACCTGCGAGCTGAAGGAATTGAAGGCGCAACTGATGGAGCTACTAGAAAAGGGTTCATCAGACCAAGTACTTCCCCATGGGGAGCACCTGTGCTATTCGTAAAGAAGAAAGATGGATCAATGAGGCTGTGTATCGACTATCGACAACTCAATCAACTCACCATCAAGAACAAGTACCCTTTCCCAGAGTCGACGAACTGTTCCACCAAATATTGGAGCTCATATTTCTCCAAGATTGATCTTGGATCTGGCTACCACCAATAAGGATCACGGAGGACGAATCTTCAAGATGGCTTTCAGGAGAAGGTATGGACATTATGAATTCGTCGTTATACCTTTTGGGCTAACCAATGCTCCTGCAACCTTTATCAACTCATGAACAACATATTGTTGGGTTGAGTGTAATTTCATATCATTTTCCCTCCTATTTTGATGATGGCAAATGTGATTTGAATGCAAATTATTTGAAACATGATAAATACATTTCACCTGAAATTTATATTCAAAAAGCATGTCTCAAAGCACACCTATCATTTGTACTCATAATAAAATTTTACTAATGATATATGTGTTTAATTTTCAGGTACAAACACTTTTTGCAAAAGAAGTGTCGACACACCCCACAATGGTGTCGACACAACACCCAGATTCAAAGGCAAAAAGGTGAAGAAATGTTGAGACTGTGTCGACACAAGTCAAAGAGTGTGTCGACACGAGTTGCAGATTCCAGGAATTAGTCTACCCAGGTCGACGCAGGACCAGAGCAGGTCGACACTGGACTCAGTTCCGAACAGCCTGTTTGCAGAATTGGACAGCAGGTCGACGCAGGACCAGAGCAGGTCGACACTGGACTCAGTTCCCAGAACAGCCTGTTTGCAGAATTGGGACACAGGTCGACACAGCATCAGAGCAGGTCGACACTGGACCTTGTTCCCAGAACAGCTGTTCTTAGATTTGGGACAGTGTGTCGACACCACCACCAGGGCAGGTCGACACACTACGGAAAGATTGCAACTTAAATTGGATGTTTGCCACGTGTCAGCAAGGGCGATGGTGTATCAACCTAGGATCGTGTGCCCTTGTACCTAAAGGGTATCTTTGGAATCTTTTGGGTATAAAAGGCCCCCAATTGGCCATCCATCATAAGGGACCCCAACGAACTCTCCAAGCTCCAGAAAAGTTTCCCTTGGCGGCGAGAAGAGTTCATCTCCCTCCTCTGCTCTCCTGGTGTCTTCTGAAGACCAATTCTCATCAATTCGATTTTGAGAATTGGAGTTTGATCCTTGAAGAAGCAATTGAAGCGCCTCAAGGAAGCAGATCAAGTAGAAGCATCCGTTGGAGAAGATTTCAAGGAAGATCCCCAACTTCAATGTGCAGAGCATCGGCTGGGACTTCAAGGATTCAAGCCTCTTCCCAATCTGAGCTTCTACAAGGGAGTACAAAGAACAAAGCTTTCTAAACACAATTTTCAATGTACTTTTGTTCTTCTGAGACATCTTGAGATTGTGCAAGTGCTTCTGCATAACTCTCATGAATGTTCTCATGTCTGACATGATCTGCTGCTAGAAGATCCATGTCGTGTGTTGGTGTCTAGCATAGTTGTTTGTGAGCCATTGTGCTCAGTTTGAGTCGTCGAGCTCAAGTGGTTGTTGAGCAGTCTTGCTCAGGATCTAGAGTAGTCTTGCTCTAGAGGTGTGTGAGTTGTAAACTCAAGTGTTGGAGTGTCTGGCTCCAGTGGGTGTGTTACCCAGGTGTTTAGTGAATCCTCACTGGGTGTGAGGGGTGGATGTAGGAATCACATGGGTGATTTCCGAACCACCTAAAAATCTCTGTGCACTTGTCTATTTGTGGTTTGATTATATCATCCGTTAGATGCTTGCATAGGATCGATCAAGATTCACTTAATCAACTGGTTTTCATATCTATTTTATCAACTCACTTAACATTTCATCAGATCTGTGTTTTTCACTGTTAAAATTGCCTCTGATTCTAAAGTTTTTTAAATTGCTTAAGCTTCCGCAGAAGTGGCATAGATCTATTCATCCCCCCCTTCTAGATCTTATCCACACCTTTTCCTCGATCGATCCTTCAATTGGTATCAGAGCAGGGTTTATACTTGATCTGATTTGATTTGAGCAGTTTTTGAGTATTGTGTGTCTGATTGCTTGCTTGTTTGCTTGTTTGCTGAATATTCTTCTGTGCTTTCTTCTTAAGTCAATGGATTCCAAAGGTTTCATAGCTGAAGGGCATTCCATAAATAGGCCACCATTCTTTAATGGAACGGACTATTCATACTGGAAAAATAGAATGCAAGTCTTTCTAAGAGCCCAGAACTATGAAATTTGGAAAGTGGTTGAGGTTGGTCCCTATGAAAACTAGGGAGAGGAAGAAACCTGGACCAGGGAACAAATAAGAAAAGCCACATTGAATTATAGTGCCATGAACATGATTCAATGTGCTGTTCATCCCAAAGAGTATTCGAGAATCTCAATGTGCAAATCTGCCAAAGAGATGTGGGATAAACTCGAATTACTTTATGAGGGAACATCACAAGTAAAGGAAACTAAGGCAAATATTCTTGTTTCAGAATATGAATTGTTTATGATGAAGTCTAATGAAACAATTTCTGAAATGTTTGCCAGGTTCATGGTCATTGTCAATGGACTCAAGGCCTTAGGTAAGGACTACACAGATGCAGACTTGGTAAGGAAAATCCTACGTTCACTCTCTTCTATTTGGCACACAAAGGCCACTGTCATTGAAGATTCTAAAGATTTGTCCAAAATGTCTTTGGATGAATTGATAGGATCCTTAATGACATATGAAATCAATTTGAAAAGAAATGAAGAACACATAATTAAGACCAAGCCAATGGCACTTAAGGCCTCTTCAAGTAACAAAGACAAAAGCCAAGAAAAGACAAGTTCTGAGGAGTCTGAGTCAAATGAGGATGAAATTGCCCTCATGACCAGGCAATTCAGAAAATTCTTGAAATATAGAAAAGGAAAAATGTCTGGGAAAAAGAAGTTTTCCTCAGGTAAAAGAAACACTTCCTCTTCTAATTTCAACAAGAATCAAAACTGACGAAACTGTCATTTGTTACAGGTGTTAAGCCAGGACACATGAAGGGAGAGTGTCCTGAGAACAAGAAAGAAAAGCACAAGAAATTCCAGAAGTTTAAGAAGCCAAAGGCCATGGTGGCCACTTGGTCTGACGAAGATTCAAGTGAAGAAGAAGACAAAAAATCCTCAAGCTCTGAGAGTGAGGAAATCTGCTTCATGGCCAACAATTCTGAAGAAAAGGTAAATACCTCCTTTGAAGATTTTACTGTTGAAGATTGGCAGGATGTGTATGCGAACTAGTTGAAAATATTCTGAAATGAGAAAAGAAAACAAACACATCAAAAAGAAAATTGAAAACCTTTATCATAACCAATCTTCAAACAACAGAACTTGTGAGCTAGAAAATGAGATAACAGAATTAAATGAAGAAAAAGAAAATCTCATGAATCTAATTGATGATCTGAAGCTTGCCTCTCAAAAGGCCACCCAAGAATTCAAAGACTTATCTGAAAAGCTGGAAATGGAAAAACAAGAAAAAACACAAATGATTGAAAATTAAACTCTTCAAAACCAGCTAAAAGAAAGGGATGAAGTTATCCAAACCTTCACAAAAGGTAAAGATAACTTGGAGGCATTGCTAGGAACAAATATGACAACAACTTCTCATGGATTAGGATTCAACAAAAGAAACCAAACAAAGACAAATCTGGTGAGAAAAAGGGCAAAGCACCATTAATTAATTTGTCAAAGGTCCTAATCTTGAGAACACAGAAATCAAGCAAACATCAGACAAAACATCAAACAAACACAAAACAAATTAAAAACTCAAAAACAAAAGAAGACAACCAGGTCGACACAGTCTCCTGACAGGTCGACACCAGTCCACAAGAAGACTTCTGTGGTTGCTGTGTCGACACCAGTCATGGAGAGGTCGACCTGCTCAACATCAAAAGCTTCAAACAACTCAAATAAAAATTTGAAAAACAAGAAAAAGTCAAAGGAAATCATTTGTAAAGAACCTTGGACCTCCAAGACAGCATTTCAAGATGATGGATCAATCCTTGGAGCCAATGGTTTGACAACCCCTGTTGGTATCATCCTCAATTCTTTCATCCAAACCTTTGGATGTACCAACAAAATCCATGGATTCCACCTCCTAATCTGAACTCCTATGCTCAAATGAAAAACTCCCCTCCCACTAAAAAAAAAATGTTGGTGCTTTCATTCCTAAGAAAAAGAACAAACAGAAAAAGACTGAAAACACCAATGTAACAAACAAAAATCAAAACAGTCAAATTTGGGTGAGAAAAGATTTACTGACAATGTTCAAACATTCTGATGGTCCCAACTCTGTTTGGGTACCAAAATCTTCTCTCCACTGATCTATTTTGCAGGAAGGTCGTGCACCCAACACCAATGTGTGGTTTCTTGACAGTGGGTGTTCACGACATATGACGGGAGACAGAGCCAAATTCTCATTCCTGCTTGAAAAGGAGGGAGGGTCAGTAACTTTTGGAGGTAAAAATAAAGGAAAGATCATAGGATCTGGTAAGGTTGGTCAAACTTCCTCAAACTCTGTAGATAATGTTTTACTAGTTGATGGTCTTGATTATAATTTGCTCAGTATCAGCCAACTATGTGACAAAGGTCACAAAGTTGTGTTTGAATCTGATTTTTGTAAGATAATTGACTCATCAACTGATAAAATCAATCTTTGGAAAAAGGGAAAACAATGTCTACATGATCAACCTAAATAAAAACTTTTCTGAAAATCTTTGCTTTGTTGCAAATAAGATGAAATTGCATGGACTTGGCACAAAAGACTTGGCCATGCAAGTTTCAGAACAATGAATAAGTTGTTAAGATTGAATTTGGTTAAGGGGCTTCCTGAATCCTTCTCTAATGTTGAAAATCAAGTCTGTGGGATCTGTTCTAAAGGAAAACAACAAGAAAATCCTTTAAAAACTTCAATGAGGTACTCACATCTAGGCCACTAGAATTACTTCACATGGACCTTTTTGGCCCTACAAGAATTCTAAGTCTAAGTGGCAAAAGATATGGGTTTGTAATCATTGATGATTTTACTAGATTTACTTGGGTTATTTTTCTGTCCCATAAAAGTGATGCTTGTCTTGAATTCAGGAACTTTGTACCACTGTCTTAACAACTTATCCATATAAAATCAAAATATTTTGACTGATCATGGGGGTGAATTTGAGAACACATCCTTTTCTGATTTTTGTGCTGAATTTCAAATATTCCACAAGTTTTCTTCACCAAGAACTCCAGAACAAAATGGAGTTGTGGAAAGAAAGAACAGAACTCTTGTGGAAATGGCTAGAACCATGCTACTTGAGAGTAACTTGCCCAAATCCTTCTGGGCTGAAGCTGTGAACACAGCCAATCACATACTCAATAGAGCATTGGTCAGACCAAAAATCAAGAACCCCCTATGAATTATTGAAAAACAAAAAGCCAACTGTTTCCTATTTTAAAATCTTTGGGTGCAAATGTTATGTACACACAATAACAAAGAAAACCTTGACAAATTTGATGCTAAAAGTCAGGAAGCTATCTTCCTTGGCTATTCTGAGGTGTCAAGGGCTTTCAAAGTGTACATTCTTAAAACCAAAACTGTTGAAGAATCTCCACATGTTATCTTTGATGAAAATTCCTTTTCAACTAATAATTCTAAATCTTGCAGGGAAAGACAAGACACTGAAGAGGATGAATTTATTGTGGACTCTTCACCAACTGTTGAGGAGTCTGAAAACATTGAAGAGAACCTGAACACACCATCTCCAAGTGGCTCAGGTAACATTGTCCCAGAAGTGGGTACTTCTGAACAGGTAATTTCTGAACATAGGTTTTTAAGAGATCACCCATTAGATAATGTGGTTGGCAACTTGCATGATAGAGTTAGGACTAGATCATCTTTCTTGCATGATATTGAAGAAGACCCACTAGCTCTAATTTCCCAAATTGAACCAATCAATTGATGAAGCCTTATCAAGTTCTGATTGGATTAATGCCATGCATGATGAACTTCATCAATTTGAAAGAAATCAAGTATGGGAATTAGTACCTAGACCTAGTGACCAAACAGTCATTGGCACTAGATGGGTTTTCAGAAACAATTGAATGAATCTGGTCAGGTAATTAGAAATAAAGCTAGGCTAGTTGCAAAGGGGTACAATCAAGAATTTGGAATTGATTTTGAAGAGTCATATGCCCCTGTAGCTAGACTAGAAGCAGTTAGAATTTTCTTGCTTTTGCATCCTCCATGAATTTCAAAGTTTATCAAATGGATGTCAAAAGTGCTTTTTTAAATGGATATATTAAGGAAAATGTTTTTGTTGAACAACCTCCTGGATTTGAAAATGAAAATATCCTAACCATGTTTTCAAGCTCAATAAGGCTCTCTATGGTCTTAAGCAAGCTCCAAGAGCTTGGTATGACCGTTTGAGTACCTTTTTGCTTGAGAAAGGATACTCCAGAGGAACTGTTGATCAAACTTTGTTCACAAAACAGTAAAAAATCAAATAATTGTGGTCCAAATTTATGTTGATGACATAATTTTTGGCTCCACCAATAAAGGCCTATGCACTGAATTTTCAAATCAAATGAAGAATGAATTTGAAATGAGTTTAATGGGAGATTTAACATTTTTCTTGGGATTGCAGGTGAACCAAACATCTGAAGGGATTTTCATCAGTCAAGCCAAGTATGTCAAGGAACTTCTCAAAAGGTTTGACTTTCAGACCCTCAAGCATTCAAGCACACCTATTGCCATAAATGCTAAGCTAGAAGAAGACTCAAATGGTAAGTCAGTAGACCCAAAGACCTACAGAGGTATGATTGGCTCTCTACTCTATCTTACAACTTCTAGACCAGATATTCAGTTTAGTGTGTGTTTGTGTGCTAGATTTCAGTCTAATCCTAAAGAAAGTCACATGTTAGCTGTTAAAAGAATTTTCAAATATCTTGTTGGAACATGTGATTTAGGAATTTGGTATCCTGCTAATTGCAAGTTAGATTTGATTGCCTATTGTGATGCTGACTATGCTGGGTGTAAATTAGATAGAAAAGCACAAGTGGCTTGTGTTTATTCCTAGGTGGGTGCCTTATTTCTTGGGCTTCCAAGAAGCAACATTCAGTTGCACTGTCAACTGCAGAGGCTGAATATGTTGCAGCAGGTAGATGTGGAACTCAGATTCTCTGGGTGAAACATCAACTTCTCGATTACAACCAAGATTTAGGTTGTGTACCCATCCTATGTGATAATACAAGTGCAATAAATCTGTCTAAAACCCCATTCAGCATTCTAGAACAAGCATATTGAGATTAGGCATCACTTCTTGAGAGATGAGGTTGCCAAGAAGTCATTCGAACTCCATTTCATTGAAACTGAAAAACAAGTTGCTGACATTTTCACCAAACCCCTTCCTGAAAACAGATTTTCATCTTTGAGGAGAGAACTTGGTCTTTGTAAATGTCCACACTCATGATCTCTCTTTAGGTTTGGGTTGAGTGTTATGCATTGTCTAAGGGGGAGTTCTTTTCATATCATAACCCTTTGCTTCCCCATTACACTGTCCATATCTCTCTCAATTCCACTTCCATTTCCTTTGGACAATAAATTCTTCAACTCTTATTGTGTTGAAATTTCTTGGTATATCAAATGGTGACTTGAAGAAGGACAGGTTATGCTTGTCTGGACACTTTCACTATGCGAGAGTATATGTCTCCGCCAAGTACTAAGAAATGAATATGCAATTGTTGAGGGGGAGCTTTTATTGTTTAAAGAATCTTTCTTGATTTCAAAAACTTGCATATCTTTATTTTGATAGAAAATGATTGAAATCATCATCTCAGGGGGAGCTAGAAAATTCACAAGTCATGACTTTTGCAAAATTCATAACTTTTCTTGCATTTCATCAATTTCCTGCATGATGTCATCATTCAGATGTCTAGAGTCTCCAAATGATCCTTTGAGTGATCTATCATATTTTTTACTAATCATTGTCAACTATATTTTTCAACCCACAGAAACTCAGAATTCTTCCAAGATTGAACACAACTTGTGTCTTGAAATTAAAACATCTCTTTGTTTGCAACTGATGTTGGATAAAATTGATTTCTATCTTACAAAACTCTCAAAATTTTGAAAATTCAACAGAGCAATGACATTTGAGCTGAGAAACTGCACACCTTCACAATGAATGAAGTGCCATGCATGTCATGAGGCACTAATGTTATCTCTGTTCAAAGGGGATAAAAATTCAAAATAAATTCAAAATACAGCAAAAATGTGCTATACTTTTTTATGATGACTGAGTAACTGGAAATATTGGCGTCTACAAAACGTATATTTTCATGTCAAAAGGTCATCATTTACCCTCTGAGACTTACAATGAATAAATCTTAAGTATCCAGGGACTATGGTGTGTAAAAAGCACTAGTACTTGAGTGAAAAAGATTTATATCATTTGATAGTCTGTTAAAAAGACAAAATATATGTGTTAATGGAGTTTTGTTTAGAAGGAATCATTTTCATTCATCATCAAGTTGTTCTTTAAGATTGTGTTTTATTTTCAAAGCAATTGTATTTAGTCTAGAGATATCTTTATTTCTTTAATGTTGAGAAATATGGTAGATTATAGTTGATTGTTAGATATACTATATCCCTCAAATCATCATTTCATTGACTCAAGTCTTTGAATGCTCATATCCTATTGGAAATTGTTTAAAACTTGAATTGTGATGAATTTTTGCAAAATATAACAAATGAATTTTTAAGTCTCTTAAACATCCTTGAAATGACTATTTCTCTCATTAGTTATCATTTTAAAGAAGTCCCAAATTCTCAAAAAAAATCTCTCACAAAAATCCAATTTTTCTTCATAGGCGTGTCGACACCATCCTATCTCGTGTCGACACACACCCTAGGTCAGGTCGACACTACATTCTTCCAGTGTCGACACTGCCCTCTTGCCAGAACTTTTTAAATCGTGGGTTCCGGATAAGCCTTGTTGTTCCTGCGGGGTATTGCACCACTGCAAACCCTTTTTAGGCCTCAGGTCGACCCGACGATGCTTTTTCTTCTCATTTCCGGCAAGAAATCCCACACATTTCTCCCTCAATCAAACCCTTTCTCAATCATCTCTCTTCTCCTTCATCAAATCCCGATTCCACTCCATTCTTGCCACCATGGTGAGAAAATGGGTCCTCGCCGTGGAGCAAGATCTCAGGCCTCATCTAGGCCAGTTCCGGCAGAGGATGATGTTCCCCAATTTGAAAGGAGATCCAAAGGCGGAATGACCCTGCAGAGCAACCAGGGTCCTCCTCTGCACCTCAGCCAGCAGCCAAGAGAGGTAGACCCTCTTCTTCAGGCAGAGGTAGGGTTTCTAGACCAGAGAATCCGGGCTCCTCTTCTGGAGATTCTACAGAGTCATCTTCGTCTGAGTCTTCCAAGTCTCAAGACATCAATAGTGAAGCCAAGCTCATTCTAAAGCCCAGGATATTGGATTTATCAGATATTCAGCTAGCAAACACATTTCCAGAAATTCAGACCTACTTCTCCTTTCAGTCTTGGTTACTCTTTATTTCTGAGTTTCAAATCATTAATCAAGACTTGTTAGGGAATTCTACAAGAACTTGAAATGCACAAGAAGGGTATCAATCAAAGGTTAAGGGCATAGTTATTGACATGCCAACTGATAAAGCTGCCTCTATTTTCAAAGTACCAGATGAAGGGGCAGATTATCATAACTTTGAATTTGATCTTCATGAAGCCTATACCATCATGACAGGCCTTCCTGCTGATGCATCTGATCCAAAACAAACCCATGTTACCAGATTCAACACAAATTCCTTTCCCCCTGTGTTGAGGATTATCCACCACATTTGACCACAATCATTACCCCTCAAGGTGGTGGAAGGGACAGGCTAACAGACATTCAGAGGTTCATTCTATATTGCATGGTAAAAGACATCAAAATCAACCTCCATGTAATAATGTATCAAATCATATCTGAAACAACCAGGAAAGACCTCAAGAGATCTCTTCCATATGCTGCACATCTGACCTCAGTGTTCCAGCACTTTGGTGTGCCCTTGGAGAATGAGAAATCCCAGTCTATCCCTAAGTCCAACATCTATACCTTTAAGAATATTCAGAAATTCATGGGATTTAGACTGGAGGGCTATCAAGTTAGGAGAGGGCCAGTTAGTTGAGGCCCCTCAAGCTCAGGAGGAACCCTCAAGATCAAGGGGACCAGCCCCAAGCTCAGGAGGAACAGCCTCAAGGTCAAGGGGACCAGCCCCAAGGTCAAGAGGAACAGCCCCAGCTGAAGGGGACCAGCCCCAAGGTCAAGTGGATCAGCCTCCTTTGAATGAGGAATGCCTCAAGTTTCAACTGAAGGTGACATTCCTTTCATGCCCCACTCTCACCTCAGTTTCAACATTTCTCTCCACAACCCACATTTCAACCATCCACATCCTCTGGTGGGCCTTCTGTTCCACCAGAGTTGTTCTCCTTCTTAAATGACAAATTTGAAACCTTGACCTCCTCCATTCAAACCATGTCAGAAACCTTTGAGTTGAGGATTCAAGATTGGAGAACACTGTGTCTGCCAAATTCATAGAACAAAAAGCTGCCTCAGACTATGCAGCTCAGAGATTCAACAGATTAATTGGTACAATGGCAGATGCCTCATTACAGCTGAAGGAGCACCAGCAAAAATTGGAGACAGTTCTTAGGGAATTTTGGCAAATTCCCAAGCTGATGTCTTCAACACCAACCAGACATTACATGAGATCCCCAGCACTAGACTGTCTTTTGCTCATTTTGTGGATGATTTGGAGAGCATGAGGAACTTCAATGAACACATTGACACACAGATCTCTGATTTGACAAAAGAATTCAAAATCATGCAAAGGCCTGGTTGGTCAGCTGGATCATTCTCCTCTTCACAACCCATTGCAGCTGATCTAGCAAGAATTCAAGCTACCTTGATTGAAATTTAGACAGAATGGAACATTTCTTGCACACAAAACTCACAACCATTCAAGATCAAATCAAGTCCAGCTTGACTTTTATGGAGAAAAGATTGTCAGACATTGAGACTATCTTAGTTCCTCCTCCTCCTCCACTTCTTCATAATGTACTTACTTTTTGATGATGTCAAAGGGGAGAAGAAAGAAAGAGAACAAGAAATGATTGTAATCCTTTTGGAAAGATTGTAATGTTTCTCTTGAATGAAATGAAATGCCTTTTGCTTAGCTTGAATGAATTTCTCATTTGTGTCTTCATTCAATGTGATTGAAAATCTTTATGTGAATGTGAATGAATGAATGCTTGTCAAGTTGCTTGACCTTCTTTATGCAACTAACTCACTTCAAGTTACATTGTACTTCTCTAGTACAACCATCAATTGTGAATGAGCTATATTTAAAGGTCTTTGACAAGCATGAACATGAACAAAAATAAGGACATTGAATAACCAAAAATTGCTTAAAATCACATCTCATCAAAACTTCATTGTCATATGGATTTATGTTGCCATCATCAAAAAGGGGGAGATTGTTGGGTTGAGTGTAATTTCATATCATTTTCCCTCCTATTTTGATGATGACAAATGTGATTTGAATGCAAATTATTTGAAACATGATAAAACATTTCACCTGAAATTTATATTCAAAAAGCATGTCTCAAAGCACACTTATCATTTGTACTCATAATAAAACATTTTACTAATGATATATGTGTTTAATTTTCAGGTACAAACACTTTTTGCAAAAGAAGTGTCGACACACCCCACAATGGTGTCGACACAACAACCCAGATTCAAAGGCAAAAAGGTGAAGAAATGTTGAGACTGTGTCGACACAAGTCAAAGAGTGTGTCGACACGAGTTGCAGATTCCAGGAATTAGTCTACCCAAGTCGACGCAGGACAGAGTAGGTCGACACTGGACTCAGTTCCCAGAACAGCCTGTTTGCAGAATTGGGACAGCAGGTCGACGCAGGACCAGAGCAGGTCGACACTGGACTCAGTTCCCAGAACAGCCTGTTTGCAGAATTGGGACAGCAGGTCGACACTGGACCTTGTTCCCAGAACAGCCTGTTCTCAGATTTGGGACAGTGTGTCGACACCACCACCAGGGCAGGTCGACACAATACGGAAAGATTGCAACTTAAATTGGATGTTTGCCACGTGTCAACCTAGGGAGATGGTGTATCAACCTAGGATCGTGTGCCCTTGTACCTAAAGGGTATCTTTGGAATCTTTTGGGTATAAAAGGCCCCCAATTGGCCATCCATCATAATGTGACCCCAACGAACTCTCCAAGCCTCCAGAAAAGTTCCCTTGGCGGCGAGAAGAGTTCATCTCCCTCCTCTGCTCTCCTGGTGTCTTCTGAAGACCAATTCTCATCAATTCGATGTTGAGAATTGGAGTTTGATCCTTGAAGAAGTAATTGAAGCGCCTCAAGGAAGCAGATCAAGTAGAAGCATCGTTGGAGAAGATTTCAAGGAAGATCCCCAACTTCAATTGTGCAGAGCATCGGCTGGGACTTCAAGGATTCAAGCCTCTTCCAATCTGAGCTTCTACAAGGGAGTACACTGAAGAACAAAGCCTTCTAACACAATTTTCAATGTACTTTTGTTCTTCTGAGACATCTTGAGATTGTGCAAGTGCTTCTGCATAACTCTCATGAATGTCTCATGTCTGACATGATCTGCTGCTAGAAGATCCATGTCGTGTGTTGGTGTCTAGCATAGTAGTTTTGTGAGCCATTGTGCTCAGTTTGAGTCGTCGAGCTCAAGTGGTTGTTGAGCAGTCTTGCTCAGGGATCTAGAGTAGTCTTGCTCTAGGTGTGTGAGTTGTAAACTCAAGTGTTGGAGTTGTCTGGCTCCAGTGGGTGTGTTACCCAGGTGTTTAGTGAATCCTCACTGGGTGTGAGGTGGATGTAGGAATCACATGGGTGATTTCCGAACCACCTAAAAATCACTGTGCACTTGTCTATTTGTGGTTTGATTATATCATCCGTTAGATGCTTGCATAGGATCGATCAAGATTCACTTAATCAACTGGTTTTCATATCTATTTTATCAACTCACTTAACATTTCATCAGATCTGTTTTTTTCACTGTTAAAATTGCCTCTGACTCTAAAAGTTTTTTAAATTGCTTAAGCTTCCGCAGAAAGTGGCATAGATCTATTCATCCCCCCCTTCTAGATCTTATCCACACCTTTTCCTCGATCCTTCACATATATCGGCCCTACCTCGACAAGTTTGTGGTCGTCTTTATCGACGACATCCTCATATACTCCAAGACCAAGGAAGAGCATGAAGAACACCTGAAGACAGCAATACAGTTTTGTGAGACAACAAGCTATACGCAAAGCTTAGCAAGTGTGAATTCTAGCTCGAAGAAGTATCCTTCTTGGGCCATGTCATCTCAAAGACGGCATCTCCATTGATCCCTCCAAAGTTGAAGCTATACTCAACTGGGAGAGACCAACCACATCACCAAATCAGAAGTTTCCTAGGACTGGCTGGCTATTATAGGCGGTTCATCAAGGACTTCTCAAAGATCGTCATTCCTCTCACGCGTCTGACACGAAAGGAGAATCCATACTCCTGGAGTAAAGAGTGTGAGAAAAGTTCCAAACCCTCAAAGACTGTCTTACCTCAGCACTTGTTCTCGCTCTGCCAATAGACGGAGAAGTTTCTCTGTCTACACCGATGCCTCAGGAATCGGGCTAGGTTGTGTACCCATGCAAAAGGAGAAGGTCATCGCCTATTCTTCAAGACAACTGAAGACACATGAAGTCAACTACCCTGTACATGATCTCGAGCTGGCTGCCACGGTTCTTCACCTTGAAGATTTGGAGACACTATCTATATGGCGAGCAATTCACTGTCTACTCAGACCATAAAAGTCTGACGTATTTATTCTCTCAGAAGGAACTCAACATGAGACAAAGGATGGCTGGAATACTTGAAAGATTCGACTTCCACATCCAATACCACCCAGGCAAGGGAAATGCCATGGCTGATGCTCTTAGTAGGAAGCCAATGGCATTTGTCTCAAGTCTAGTCCTTGGCGTGATGCAACTACTAGAACAATTCGCAAGGTTAGTGTGACGGCCCTCATTATACCGGTACGGTTATACCAACCCACGTCGGTATAGCGAGAGTCCTAACAGTGGGACATTTACCCAAACGATACAAACAGCTGAGATACACGCGAATATACAACAGAGTAGCGGAAGAAAAACACAACTCTTCATTTATTCATCATCCACATTACATACATGAATTTCGCAATTAACATTAAGAGCTAAGAGTTCACATAATTTAAATTGCTGAAATTTAAATACATAATGTCCACACTTATACATTCTTTCCATGATAACTCTAATACGACGTCAAATTACATACTATGAAATGCACAAGTCACAAAGAACTCTAAAGACTAATCTCCGCGCTCGGAGTCCGTCTCCACTGTCTCTTCCACGGTGCCATCACCAACTACACCTGTACGCCGAAGCAAGGAGTGAGTCTAAAGACTCAGCAAGCAACACTACTCATAACATACAAGTATAGGTCATAGCGGTTTCTACATGCACATTCAAAATTTTCAACACATGGCATGCTAGTCATTTGAAAGTTTCAACCTATCATGAAGTTTTACAATTAATACATGGATCATGCTTTCAGATTTCTGAGAATAAAACTTTACCTATCACATGCTCTCTATTCAATTTACTCATGAAATTTTTTCTTTAAAGAACTAAGACATGAGAGCTACCAACATGAACACTGTGCATATATGAAAGGAAAACACAACTAGCATGGGTTTTACATGTTTTTAAACACATACATAGACATTTTCACATGCTTTAAGTTGCTGGTTTCACATGGTTTAATGGTTGTAAACCTACACATGAGAGCTACAATGTTGTTTAAATCATACCATGCGAACAACCAATCATGCTATTTTGTACACATGCTCAACAATTATCCCTAACATGGATTCTAGACATTTTTGCACATATAAACATGATGATAACAACATGAAATTACTGATTTCACACTGTTTCAGATTTGTCTCACATGGATTTCAATATCATATCCTCACATTTAGAATTTCACATTTTCTTTACACACGTTTCCTCTTTCACATGGTTGCACTTTGCACATACACATTCACATTGTTCACTTACACATTTACACATGAACACATACACATTACACATTACACATTACACATTTTAGGTGCCGTGACACATAGTCCAAACCACCAAGAAGGACATATACACATGACATTACACATAGACGCCATCTAGGCATTCCAATGGCGACTCTTAGACTGCGCAGACCGGGAGAACAAGTCTCCACCCTAACCAGTGGTACTTGTCCACCTCCAGGATTTCCCCCTAATGCCTTAGGGTCACTTACACATTGAACTTTCTAAGGGGGACTTTTCCCTGATACAGTTCCACTGCCCTCTACGGAAGCAGTGTCACATTGGCATAGTTACACATTTACACATTTACCCGATTTACACATGGTTTTACATATATCACTTTTCATCTCATTCACTTTCTCACTCACATGCATATCGCTGTTTTTCTTGACATGGCACTACAGATTTCAGGAGTTTAACACACAGTAATTTCACTAATCAGGTTGGGTTTAAACAATATCTAACCACCTTACGATAACATACATAGATTTTTACATTTCACATGGAAAAATTACATAACTCCTTATATACTGGTCCAAATGACCTGAAATTTTAACCACATGCTATTTTCGGGTTCTAGATCATACATTGAATTTTTTAGATTTTTCTGAGCTAAATGGAATTTACAGTAAATAAAACACCTATTTAGCATGCCATTCATAATTTAAGTTGATATGGACTTATACACACAAGTCAAGATTTTAGCAAGCTACTGTCTGAACAGAGACTACTGTTATATGTATGATTTGAGAATACAAAATTATCCTAAATCATACAACCACAGATCGATCACCACAAACCATTCTTGCATGCCTTTTTATTTACCGAACCAAATTTATTAGCAATTTATGCAAGCATGGACAATTTATCAAAATTTGAGTATACTTATACTGATCCACTAATCTTCATGATCTAACAAAACTGAGGCATTCAGACTAATCCTAATCATGAAACATGGATTGGCAAGATTATCAACAAATCATGCTTACAAATTCATGGAATACAATTTTCTAACATCCACCACCACACATCACACTCATCCACACACCACATTTAACAGTATACATAGTGTATAGGTTTACCATATATCCTCATCACGGAAACCATACCAAAATAGTGTATAGGAAGGGCAGAACAGGTCAATGTTCTGTCCATAGGAACTTGGCGGCGGTCTCTGGCCGCTGACTCAGTGTCAGCGGCATGGTCGATGGACGCCAAGCATAATCTCAGCACCCATTGACCTTGCCGTCGATGCAGGTCTGTGCAGAAACACAGACCCGAGCTCTCAAGTTTGGGAGAATGTGAGGGTCTAGGACTCGAGGGAAAATTCATAAAAATGTAAAATCGACCTAGACACATACGGGGACATTATGGTTAGGTCACTTGCCTTTTAGAAATTGCTCCAATAGATCAAAGTGCTCGGAGAAGCCCTCCTTGGGCAGTCCCAAGAAGGTGCAGTATGTCCTCCTAGATCTTCTTCCTCCGGCTCCTGGATGGTCTCCACAGCAAGGAATGTCGGGGAGCCTCCTCCTTTGCTCCAGCTATCCTCTTGTCGTGGAAGATGGCCGGATCTAGCTCCAGAAAGTCGGATCTTTGGGTTGCAAAGTGGGGGTTTTCTCAGTTTTTCTTCTAGGGTTTTCTTTCTCTCTTTTCTCCTCTTGCAAAGGTGAAGAGAGGGTTGGGAAGGCAGATCCGGGTTTAACATGTGGGAGAGGCCTCTCTCCCACTCACAAGGTGACAAGATGGCTCTCAGAGCCGTTGGGGACAGCTCCCCAATGGGTGAGCTCCCTTGTTTCCGGAATTTCTGGCTCTGCAACGCATGCAGGTCAGAGAAATAGGCGTCCATATCGTTAGACACCAGGATTAGTGTTGGCGTCCATGTGGACGCTGACACCACCTCAACGGCTAGGGGTTGACGCCAAGATGGCCTTCGGCCAGAAGTCTAAAATATGCAGAAAACCATGCATATCATGCTTATACATGCAATATGTATATGGTAGTGTATCCATTCTATCACCATTCAATGCATGCATTATTACATCTAATATAGACACATGCACACGTAATTGTACTAATTAATACGTACGTAAATATGTATATACATACAACACAAATATACACACACAAATACAAATAATGCGACGGAAATTCGAGGGCCTTACACCCTCTCCCCCTTAAAGAAACTTCGTCCTCGAAGTTAGAACGACACTACTCAAACAAAAGGGATACTTCTTCTTCATCACATCCAAGCTCCCAAGTAGCCTCCTCGCGTGAGAAGTTCCGCCATAGGTCTTTCACCGACGCAATACTCTTGTTCTGGAGATGCTGAACCTTCCAGTCAAGAATGGCTACTGGTTGCTCGACATACGAAAGATCTGGCTGATCTCCACTGGCTCATGACTAATCACATGAGACGGATCTCAGACATACTTATAAGCATAGATACGTGGAATACAGGGTGAACGCTAGCCAAAGCTGGGGGTAATGCTAGCTCATACGCCACGCTGCCCAAACGTCTGAGAATCTCATATGGGCCAATGAACCTAGGGCTTAGCTTGCTATGCCTGCCAAATCTGACAACCCTCCAGTATGCGATATCTTCAAGAAGACATGATCGCCAACCTCGAACTCCAAATCCTTCCTTCTGTTGTCGGCATAACTCTTCTGCCTATCCTGTGCCGCAACAAGCCTTTTCCTGATAAGCTGGATCTTATCCGAAGTTTTCTGAACTAACTCTGGTCCGATCAACTGCCTATCACCAGTCTCCTCCCAACATAAGGAGATCTGCAGGGCCTACCATACAACACCTCGATGGAGCCATACCAATACTAGCATGAAAGTGTTGTTGTATGCGAACTCCACAAGAGGTAAATGACGCTCCCAATCATCCTTCCAATCAGGAACACACGCTCTCAACATATCCTCGAGCGTCTGGATAGTCCGCTCGGACTGTCCATCGGTCTGGGGATGAAACGCCGAACTGAGCTTCAGCTCCGAACCTAACGCATCCTGAAGACCCTTCCACAATCTCGAAGTAAATCTCGGATCTCGATCCGAAATGATCGACTTCGGCACACCATGCAATCTAATGATACCACTAACATACAATCTAGCTAAACTCTCTACCACTGCTTCTTCTTCATGGGCAGAAATGAGCAGTCTTCGAGAATCTATCTACAACAACCCAAATCGAGTCATTTCCCCTTCTAGACCGAGGCAAACCCGAAACGAAGTCCATAGTGACAGCTTCCCACTTCCACACTGGGATATCCATCCTCTGCATAAGGCCGGATGGTCGCTGCCGCTCGGCTTTCACTTGCTGACATACTAGCATCTAGACACATAATCCGCAACATCCTTCTTCATGCCGGACCACCAAAATGATCTCTTCAGGTCTTGATACATCTTAGTGTTACCTGGATGAATAGAGAATCGCGATCTATGAGCCTCCGCTAACACATGCTCACGGACATCTACTACATCAGAGACACAGACACGGTGCTGAAATCTAATTACACCGTCCTCATCACGAGCAATGCCCGCCTTACCCACTAACTCTAACAATCTAGGGTCGGCTTTCTGCTGCTCAATCACCTCATCCAAGACTGAGGATCTAAGGGATAGCTGAGCTACAAAAGCCTGACACAGCGATGGCTCTAACTCGGTCATAGAGCACGCTGCATCCTCCAACATCTTCCAATCCTGCTGGAGCGAAGACCTCTTTCTACTAAGAGCATTTGCTATGACATTCGCCTTTCCAGGATGATACTGAAGGTCGAAGTCATAGTCCTTCAAGAACTCGATCCATCTCCTCTGCCTCAGGTTTAATTCCTTTTGGAGAAAAGATACTTCAAGCTCTTGTGGTCGGTAAACACCTCAAATCTGACACCATAAAGATAGTGCCTCCAGATCTTTAGTGCATGAACCACAGCTGCGAGCTCCAAATCATGAGTCGAATAGTTCCTCTCATGCTCCTTCAACTGACGAGAAGCATAAGCCACTACCCTCTCTCTCTGCATGAGTACACAGCCTAAACCAATCTGAGATGCATCCGTATAAATGGCAAAACCTTCTGGACCACTAGGCAATACTAATACCGGAGCAGAAGTAAGCTTAGCCTTCAATAGCTGAAAGCTACGCTCACATGCCTCAGACCATACGAACTTCTCACCTTTCCGGGTCATCTTTGTCAAAGGGGCGGCGATGGATGAGAAACCCTCAATGAATCACCGATAATAACCATCTAACCCAATGAAACTACGAATCTCCGAAGGAGTCTGGGGAATCTCCCAATCCATAACTGCTTGGACCTTTGCTGGATCAACAGCTACACCAGCGCCGGAGATCACATGCCTGAGAAAGTGAACCTTGCGCAACCAGAACTTGCACTTGCTGAACTTCGCATACAGCTTGTGCTCACGGAGAACCTCTAAGACTAACCTCAAATGCTGACGGTGCGTGGCCTCATCCGGAGAATAGACCAACACGTCATCAATGAACACAACAACAAAGCTATCTAAATACGGACTAAACACCCGGTTCATGAGATCCATGAACGCTGCAGGGGCGTTGGTCAATCCGAAAGGAAGAACCAAGAACTCATAATGTCCATAACGGGATCTAAATGCCATCTTGGACACATCCTCATTCCTAATCCGCAGCTGATGATAACCAGATCTCAAGTCAATCTTGGAAAAGACTGATGCATCCTGCAACTAGTTAAACAGATCATCAATCCGAGGTAAGGGGTACATGTTCTTCACAGTCACTTGGTTCAACTTCCTATAATCAATACACAACCTATGTGACCCGTCTTTCTTCTTGACGAACAATACATGTGCGCCCCAAGGGGAAACACTAGGGCGAATGAATCTATTATCAAGCAATTCTTGCAATTGCTTCCTCAACTCGGCTAACTCTGCAGGGGCCATCCAATATGGGGCCTTCGAGATAGGAGAGGTGCCTGGAAGCAACTCTATAGTGAACTCTATCTCCCTATCCAGTGGCAATCCAGACAAGTCATCAGGAAAGACATCTGGAAAATCCTGCACCACATCGATCTCTGCAAGAGTCAGTGACGAACCGACATCGGGTACTAGCATAACGCTAGCAAGAAATGCGTCACAACCCTTGTTCACCATGCGCATCTCCTTCATGGCAGAGATGACTAACTTTCCCGCTAAGTTCTTTGGCAAGGGATGAGAGAACTCATCCTCACCAGGAATGCGGAAAACGATCTTCTTCCGATGACAATCCACTAACGCATAGTGCTCCTCTAGCCAATCCAGACCAAGAATAGCATCATAGTCCTTCATCTTTAGCAAGAAGAAACACCCATCTAGGATTCTATCCTCAATGCACACAGGTAACGACGGAATGCACTTCCTAGTCGATACCGTACCCGCAGGGGTGTGCACAGACAAAGGGACCTCTAAATCCTCAGACTCTACGCCTGACTCTAGGGCTAACTGCCTAGCGAACCGCTCGGAAATGAACGAGTGAGTAGCACCCGTATCAAACAAAACCCGAGCGTGCACACCTAAAAGCAAAACTGTACCATCGGTGACATGCTCCGCCTGCTCGGCGTCCTCGCGAGCTAAAGCAACACTCGAGCTGGGGCTCGAGGCCTTCCTGGTCTTCCTGTAGCTGGCGCGGCTGCCGCTACTACTGGTGCTGGCGCTCCACGCTGAGCTCCCTGCTGAAGTCTTGGGCAATCTTTGATCTTGTGGTCGTTGCTCCCGCACTTCAAGCATCTACCCGCTACCAACCAACACTCGGAACCACCGTGTGTCTTCCCGCAATGGGGACACTCTTTCTTCACACCAGGGGAACATACAGAAGGTACCTGAGAGTTGCTGACTGTCACGGATCGCTGCGGTGTCTGGTACACCGTTTTCTTCTTATCCTGCCGCTGGAATGTCGCTGTCGGCCTCTTCTGCGAAGCCTTCTTCTCCTCCAGATATTGTTCCATTTCTCCCTCCTGCCTGCAGGCAGCACTGAGGGCCTCGTCCAGCGTGCGGTGGTCAAACGCCACGAGTCTCGTCCGCAGTGATGGCTTGAGTCCCATCACGAATTTCTTCGTCTTCCTGCGCTCATCCTCTACGATATGCGGTGCATACTTAGAAAGTTCAGAAAACCTTGCCTCGTATTCCAGCACGGTCATGGAGCCTTGCGTCAGGGAGAGAAATTCTTGCTCCATTTTGTCCTGGATATGCTCTGGGACGAACTTGGCTCGGAAGAGTCTCACGAACGCGTCTCACGTCACGTCTACTGCTCCGTCCTCAAAGCGTGTACGTAGTAGGGAGGACCACCATACATCCGCTCTCTCCTGCAATACACCTTCATAAGCACCAACTAACAAATTCTAACTTAAGCAAACATACAAACATACAAAATTAAAAGTCTACCTGTAGCATGTAGGTGGCTAATGTCACCTTATCCTCATCAGGGCACCTGATGGCTCGGAAGATTTTCTCTGTCTCCCTCAACCAGCTTTCTGCCATTAATGGATCACTCTCCCCTTAAAAGGGGGTGGGGTCATCCTCTTGAATCGCTCCATGATGGGAGGTCCACCATGGTCCTGAGCTGGTGCCTGAGCCTGCTACATTCAACAATAAACAATATACGATAAACACAATATCTGCAATTTAAATAGCAAACTACTTAGTTGTTTCATTATTCTACCTGGGCCTCCAACTGTGCCTGGAGTGCTGCCTGGGTATGAGCCTGCGTCTGCATGGCTTGTACCAGACCTTGCATGAATACTCCGTAATCCACAGGCGGCGGTGGGGGAAGTACAGGGCCTCGTGGTGCTGGGGCCTGTTGCTCCGCCTGCTCATCACGTCGCGGCTCGTCCTCACGGGCCGACGCTCCACCACGCCTACCTCTTGAAGCCATGGCTGTAATAAATTTCAGCCACCATTAGAGTTAGGTTACTAAGTTTTCTAACCATTTTCTTATCTATTTTTCACTTCTTATTAGTGTTTTCTACACATGTGGACATACTTAGCATGCAATGGGGATGATGACCTAGGTATATTCATGTGCAATCTCAACCGGTCGCTCTGATACCAATCTCTATGACGGCCCTCATTATACCGGTACGGTTATACCAACCCACGTCGGTATAGCGAGAGTCCTCACAGTGGGACATTTACCCAAACGATACAAACAGCTGAGATACACGCGAATATACAACAGAGTAGCGGAAGTAAAAGACAACTGTCTTCATTTATTCATCATCCACATTAAACATACCTGAAATTCGCAATTAACATTAAGAGCTAAGAGTTCACATAATTTAAATTGCTGAAATTTAAATACATAATGTCCACACTTATACATTCTTTCCATGATAACTCTAATACGACGTTCAAATTACATACTATGAAATGCACAAGTCACAAAGAACTCCAAAGACTAATCTCCGCGCTTGGAGTCCGTCTCCACTGTCTCCTCCAACGGTGCCACGTCACCAACTACACCTGTACGCCGAAGCAAGGAGTGAGTCTAAAGACTCAGCAAGCAACACTACTCATAACATACACGTATAGGTCATAGCGGTTTCTACATGCACATTCAAAATTTTCAACACATGGCATGCTAGTCATTTGAAAGTTTCAACCTATCATGGAAGTTTTACAAATTAATACATGGATCATGCTTTCAGATTTCTGAGAATAAAACTTTACCTATCACATGCTCTCTATTCAATTTACTCATGAAATTTTGTCTTTAAAGAACTAAGACATGAGAGCTACCAACATGAACACTGTGCATATATGAAAGGAAAACACAACTAGCATGGGTTTTACATGTTTTTAAACACATACATAGACATTTTCACATGCTTTAAGTGGCTGGTTTCACATGGTTTAATGGCTGTAAACCTACACATGAGAGCTACAATGTTGTTTAAATCATACCATGCGAACAACCAATCATGCTATTTTGTACACATGCTCAACAATTATCCCTAACATGGATTCTAGACATTTTTGCACATATAAACATGATGATAACAACATGAAATTACTGATTTCACACGGTTTCAGATTTGTCTCACATGGATTTCAATATCATATCCTCACATTTAGAATTTCACATTTTCTTTACACAGTTTCCTCTTTCACATGGTTGCACTTTGCACATACACATTCACATTGTTCACTTACACATTACACATTACACATGAACACATACACATACACATTACACATTTTAGGTGCCGTGACACATAGTCCAAACCACCAAAGAAGGACATATACACATCACATTACACATAGACGCCATCTAGGCATTCCAATGGCGACTCTTGGACTGCGCAGACCGGGAGAACAAGTCTCCACCCTAACCAGTGGTACTTGTCCACCTCCAGGATTCCCCCTAATGCCCTTAGGGTCACTTACACATTGAACTTTCTCAGGGGGACTTTTCTCTGATACAGTTCCACTGCCCTCTACGGAAGCAGTGTCACATTGGCATAGTTACACATTTACACATTTTACCGATTTACACATGGTTTTACACATATCACTTTTCATCTCATTCACTTTCTCACTCACATGCATATCTCTATTTTTCCTGACATGGCACTACAGATTTCAGGAGTTTAACACACAGTAATTTCACTAATCAGGTTGGGTTTAAACAATATCTAACCACCTTACGATAACATACATAGATTTTTACATTTCACATGGAAAAATTACATAACTCCTTATATACTGGTCCAAATGACCTGAAATTTTAACCACATGCTATTTTCGGGTTCTAGATCATACATTCAATTTTTTAGATTTTTATGAGCTAAATGGAAATGACAGTAAATAAAACACCTATTTAGCATGCCATTCATAATTTAAGTTGATATGGACTTATACACACAAGTCAAGATTTTAGCAAGCTACTGTGAGAACAGAGACTACTGTTATATGTATGATTTAAGAATACAAAATTATCCTAAATCATACAACCACAGATCGATCACCACAAACCATTCTTGCATGCCCTTTTATTTACCGAACCAAATTTATTAGCAATTTATGCAAGTATGGACAATTATCAAAAATTGAGTATACTTATACTGATCCACTAATCTTCATGATCTAACAAAACTGAGGCATTCAGACTAATCCTAATCATGAAGCATGGATTGGCAAGATATCAACAAATCATGCTTACAAATTCATGGAATACAATTTTCTAACATCCACCACCACACATCACACTCATCCACACACCACATTTAACAGTATACATAGTGTATAGGGTTACCATATATCCTTATCACGGGAACCATACCGAAAATAGTTGTATAGGAAGGCAGAATAGGTCAATGTTCTGTCCAGAGGAACTTGGCGGTGGTCTCTGGCCGCTGACTCAGTGTCAGCGGCATGGTCGATGGACGCCAAGCATAATCTCAGCGTCCATTGACCTTGCCGTCGATGCAGGTCTGTGCAGAAACACAGACTCGAGCTCTCAAGTTTGGGAGAATGTGAGGGTCTAGGACTCGAGGGAAAATTCATAAAAATTGTAGAATCGACCTAGACACATACGGGGACATATGGTTAGGTCACTTGCCTTTTGAAATTGCTCCAATAGATCAAAGTGCTCGAGAAGAAGCCTCCTTGGCAGTCCCAAGAAGGTGCAGAACGTCCTCCTAGATCTTCCTCCGGGCTCCTGGATGGTCTCCACAGCAAGGAAATGTCGGGGAAGCCTCCTCCTTTGCTCCAGCTATCCTCTTGTCGTGGAAGATGGCGGATCTAGCTCCATAAAGTCGGATCTTTGGATTACAAAGTGGGGGTTTTCTCAGTTTTTCTTCTAGGGTTTTCTTTCTCTCTTTTCTCCTCTACAAAGGTGAAGAGAGGCTGGGGAAGGCAGATCCGGGTTTAACATATGGGAGAGGCCTCTCTCCCACTCACAAGGTGACAAGATGGCTCTCAGAGCCGTTGGGGACAGCTCCCCAATGGGTGAGCTCCCTTGTTTCGGAATTTCTAGCTCTGCAACGCATGCAGGTCAGAGAATAGGCGTCCATATAGTTAGACGCCAGGATTAGTGTTGCGTCCATGGCTGGACGCTGACACCACCTCAACGGCTAGGGGTTGACGCCAAGATGGCCTTCGGCAAGAAGTCTAAAATATGCAGAAAACCATGCATACCATGCATATATACATGCAATATGTATATGGTAGTGTATCCATACTATCACCATTCAATACATGGATTATTTACATCTAATATAGACACATGCACACGTAATTGTACTAATTAATATGTACGTAAATAGTATATACATACACAAGCACAAATATACACACACAAATACAAATAATGCAACGGAAATTCGAGGGCCTTACAGTTCTTAAATATCAAACATAGAGATGATCGAGTCTTGGTTGCCAATATCAAGATTCAATCTGATTTGCTAGAGGAGATCAAAGCTCAACAAGACGATGCTCCATTCTTAGTTCACGTCAAGAAACTCTAACTAAAAGATCGGACTTTGCAATGACTGAAGACTGAAGGCTTGTCTTTCAAGGAAGGACATGTGTTCCCGACAATGAAGAACTAAAGAGAAGACTAATGGATGAAGCTCACAAGACAAGGTATACTATTCATCCAAGAGGTACCAAAATGTATCAAGATATGAAAAGAACGTTTTGGTGGACGAACATGAAAAGAGAGGTAGCTGAACATGCCGCTCACTGCCTTACTTGCCAACAAGTAAAAGCGGAACACCTGCGCCCTACTAGTGTACTCAAACCGCTTGATATTTCAGAATGGAAATGGGAAAGAATCAGCATGGACTTCATCATGGGTTTACCCAAGACTCATGGTGGACTCGACGCCATATGGGTCATTGTGGACCGACTAACCAATCCGCCCACTTTCTGCCTATAAAGAGTAAATGGTCAGTGGAGGTACTAGCTGCCTTATACGTCAAGGAGATTGTAAGACTACATGGCATTCCATCATCTATTGTTTCGGATCGAGATCCGAGATTCACATCTCATTTTTGGAAAGGACAGCAAGGTGTACTCGGTACTAAACTCAACTTTAGTACATTCCATCCACAAACCGCTGGGCAAACTGAAAGAACCAACCAAATAGTGGAGACATGTTGAGAGCTTGCACTATAGATTTTCAAGGTTATTGGAATGAGCACCTACCACTAATTGAGGTCGCCTATAACAACAGTTATCAGGCAAGCATTAAGATGGCACCATTTGAAGCGCTCTACGGAAGGAACTGTAGATCTCCTGCATGCTGGAATGAGGTTGGAGAACAACAATGGCTAGGCCCAGACATGGTGCAACGGACAACAAAGGACATTCAGGTAATCAGAGACCGGCTCAAGATTGCCCAATCCAGACAGAAGAGCTACGCCGACAAAAGAAGGCGAGATCTAGAATTTCAAGTGGGTGATCATGTATTTCTAAAAGTGTCACCTACTCACGGCATCCAAAGATTCGATGTAAAGGGAAAGCTCAGCCCTAGATTCATCGGTCCTTTTGAAGTACTCGAAAGGGTTAGTGAGGTTGCATACCGGCTGGCGTTGCCACCGGATCTGTCATGCATACACAATGTGTTCATGTTTCCATGCTTAGGAAATATGTGTACGACCCTACGCACATCATTCGCCACGAGAAGTTGGTGTTGAACAAGGATGTGACATACGAAGAGAAGCCAGTCAAGATACTGGAACGAAAGATACAAAAACTAAAGAACCGTCTCATCCATGTGGTTAAAATCCTATGGAATAACCGTCGAGTTGAAGAAGCAACCTGGGAACCGAAAGGAACCATCAGACGAAACTACCCTGATCATTTCGGTAAGACATTTCCTCCACTATGAACATATGAATTTGGGGACCAAATTTTTTTAAGAGGGGGAGGATGTAGCAACCTGTATTTTTTTTCAAAAAATAATAAAAAAAAGTTTAATAATAATATAAAAAAAAGTAGTTAGAAAATCAAAGAAAAAGAATTAAATAAAACCCATCAAATGAAAATAAGTAATGGGCTCTATTAAATGGACCCATTAAAAATTAGTGGGCTAAAATAGAGATTTTAAAAAGGGGAATAATATAGAAATACCCAAAATTCATAAATAAAATATTACTTAAATAGAAAAGAGGTATTTAATGCATAAAAAATAGAAGTTTGAGTTGGATTGGGATTCCTAAACCTACCCTAATGGGTTGGCCACGAATTTAGATCCCAACCTAACCCAATTAGGAGTTCTCATGCTTAGAAAGGGGAGAGGAAATAGGAAATCCTGAAATTAATAGTAATTAGAGTCCTATTAGGAAATAGAAAGGGGAGAGACATAAATACTCTCCTAAACCTCCCATGGCCGGCCCTAGCTCGTGCCAAGAGGTTCCTGGACCAGGAAGAGAGGCCAAGAGGAGGAGAATTCGTGGAGAGAAAGGATCTCTCAAGTTTTTCCTTGAGTTCTTCAAGTCTTAACCCTAGACGAGGAAAACAATCAAAGGTAGGCATTCTCACAAGCATAAACCATGAAACTTTTTCTGTAGGATGTCTCGTCTATCAGGAACAAAAGCCCTTTGGTTTCATAATTTTCCATGGAGCGTATCTTTCGTTCTTGATTGTTCATGTTCTGCAACTTACCTGACCCTGAACCCTCTTCTTAATTCTTGATCTCCTTGTATACTCAACCCCATGCCACGAGATTTCTACTGTAGGAACTGATGCATGTTAGGCATCTTTTGCCCCTAAAAGCCCTAAATTTGATCATCCTATCTTGCGAATTTAATCGTTGATCTCAACTATGTACTGTTTCATGTTCATCATGCATACCTGTGTTTAAAACATGTCTAAACCCTTATGTTTTCTAATTCCTATTTATTGTAAGTACCCTTGCATGTCTAGATCGTTTTGCAACTAGTTTCATGATTTTTCATTGACTATGCAATTAGTTTGATTTTCTGAATCACCTGGTGTCCAATAGGGTAAGTTCTGGCCGCAATCCAATGTAAACTCCTTTCCCTATCGGACTCGGGCGCAGACCTTGTGAACGTGATGGCCCGATAGGCCGCGTTCACAGGGTCATCACGACAGTGCCCTCTGTCGCGATCTGATCGTGACAGGGCCTGTTGTCGCGATCTGCTGCCCGACCTAAGTAGGCCTGTCACAACCTGTACCAAACCCCGTCGCGATCTCAGTTGACCCCGTCGCGACCCTCATTAGGGTACGTCGCGATCTGGGTTTTTGCAAGAAACCCCTGTCTCAGCAATGCTTGATAATCTACAGTGTTTGTACTCTTGTTTAACAGTCATACATATAGAAAATAACACTTGTTATAAATTAAACATTTATGTATGATTAAAATACATGCACATGATATTTTCTATCTATAATTTTCATGACACTTACACACACTTTCAACCATCCAATTATGGCATAATTTGGCATGAAATTATTTTATAATACATCTGGTAATTTATGCAATTAAATTACCATATTTTAAATATACTTGTCTATTGTTTCTCGCGATGTTTTGGGAATACCGATATCGACGCTCCACTGTTCTAGAACTCCTCTAGAACGTCGAGCACTTGTTTCTATATACACACTTTCTTGACTTGGACGAACTCTCCGTCGGATACTCCTTCTGCCGGACTAGTAAGTCTTTTGTTCAAGGCTTCGATAAGTCTCCTCTGTCCATGGATTCCCACATGGTCAACGAGTCGGTTGTACCATAACACCTATTACACCCTTTAGGGATCAATATGGTCCAAACGGCTTTTAGAAATTCACTCTCGTCATGAATCACGCCGGACCTATGGACCTGTGCTCAACATGGCCAGTGGTAAGGTCGTGAGTTTCGCCTGACTGCCAACACCAAGTGCGCGTGTTGTGCAATTGTTACTATCGCCTGTTTACTCGACACGTTACGTGTAATGTCCACTAGCTCTCATCCACACTCTATTCGCTCATCTATTCACGTTCACTCTACTATCTCGTCTATTCATCTTGTGCTCTCATCTACTTCTTGGTACTCTATATTGGCCATTGACTGATTGTCTAAAGATAAACAATATAACCAATGTCTGGCAATATTTAAAGGGCCCGATCTGGTCCTAGGATGTGCGCCCGAAAGTGCTACTTCCCATGGGAGTTAAATGATCAGAGTGTTTGGCATTACACTCGAGTGCTATCTAGCTTGACTATCTAAATGACAATCAAAAGTGCTATGTTCTCTCGTTGTCCATTGACAACAAAGTGCTATGTTGTACTCGTTGTGCTATTTGTAGTATGGCCATCTTGTTATACTTGACCTTGTGTTATCTTGCTATTATTGTGCTATTCCCGACATTTGTGCTATTTTGGAAAGTCTATATTTGGAAAGTCTTGCTATTTTGTTCACGTACTGTCCTGCTATATTTTTACTTGACTCTCTCGCTCTATCATTAGTTACTCTGCCTTCAATGCATTAACTATTTAAAGCCTGCTTGACTATTGAGATTTAAGTCCTACTGGGCATTATCGCTCACCCTGCGTGTAAGGTCTCGGGTCTTAGTGGATCCTTATTGGGTCTTGTAGAGGTCCGGATGTGGTTGACGACAATGGATATTGCCGTTGACTTGTGGTTGACGGCCAGGGGTCTAGCCATTGACTTAGTTTTAGCGTCCAGCAATGTGGACGTTTGTCATTGACTTGACGGCAAGCGGTCCGGACGTCAACCCATTGGCGGTTCAAATAGGCGGCGAGGTATGTGGACGTCTATTTGTCGTGCCTGTAGAAATAGGGCAGCCCGAGAGCAGAAACCTCTTCTCTCCTTTCCTTTTTTCCCTCCACTTCTGCCTTTGTCTGTTTCCACCCTCCAATGGTTGATGGGAGTTCGTGGGAAGACCCTGGTACGTATGGCGGTGTTAGATCGAGCGGGAAACGCGAAGATTTGGTGTGATTCGCGCGGAGACTTCGAGGGGTTCCGGTCCGATTGGTGACTGTTTAGGAGTTTTGGGGCGTTCTGAGGTAGGGACTTAACCGTCCTTAATAGATTAGCATGCTTATGTGTGTAGATTAGTATTTTAATCACATTTTAGGGTTGGGTTATACCATGCCGGGATTTTGGGTGTTTGGGCGATCCAAGTGTTGGATCGTGTTTTCCGAAGTTCTGGTAGTGTTAGAAGCGGTGAGGAAGTATTTCCCTCCATCAGCAGGTGTTCTGATTGGGTGGTTTTACCCAATTGGACTGACCCGGCGATGTTCTGGGTCTAGGGGACTGAATATTAACGTCCACATATGTTGACGCTGAGATCTTCAAAGTTGATATAAACGACAGGTCGATTGCCGTTGATTAAGTGTTAACGGCATTGTGAGTGTCGTCTACATCATGATTGGCCACATTCGATGTTGCCGTTAATATCTTGTGTCCCAGCAGGCTTTGGTCCTGTTTGTGTGTTTCAAGGTGTTGACGTGCGATGTCCGCCTGTTAACACATTCTGCCAGGCTTAGAGTGTGGCTCCGCCTGTGCATATGCGTAATTAATCATGTCGAGATGTGACATGAGGTGTCCGTCTATTGTACGGTGTTTCAGACGTTGAGAGTGTTACCGTCTGTACTCGAGTTGAGTTACCGTGCTTCTGTTTCTGTTTGTCACCTGGACATAGAGCGAAGCTCTGTCTAGATGACCGGCGTGTGGGGGTCCTCCGTCGGTGAGCCAGGACGTTGAGAGCACCTCTGTCCTATGCGTACTCCTTGTGGTGGTTTCGAGCCGGTCTCCGTGGAGCCCCTTCTCTACCGCTAGGGTCAGGCGTAGGGGGAAAACCGGTCGTGGACCAGACGCGAGAGAGAGCGTCTGTAGTGTGAACATGTGGCTGGGGTTGAGAGACTCTGTGGTGACGAGACGCCGAGCCACAGACCCTAACTGAGTCCTACTTACTATGTGAGTGTGTGTTACTGAGCCACGAGGTTTACAGTTTTGTGTTGTGATGCGACGTGTATTTACATTTTGTTTTTACTTTCCGCACTTTAGTCCTGTTGCCGGTGGGGGTTACTTTTTCTTTTCTTGAGACTCACTCCCCTCCCTTTCTGGTGGGTCGTCGTCGACTCCCGTTCCAGGCGAGTCTAGCCACTCGGTGTTAGTGCACCCTAGCTGCAGTGAGTAGTACTTTTTGTTGTACTTCTGTACTCTGTACTTAGCTCGGACTCTGAGTTGTACATGCTATGTTTCATGTATAGTGAAATTTTACAGCTTTACATGGTGTGGTATCTTCTTATATATAGTCTCCTTGGACGTTCTTTTTACCCTTCTGAGCTTGTCTCGTGGGTTAGTGGGTCGAATTCGGGTTACTGGTAATGCGGATTCTGGGTCGCTACAGTTGGTATCAGAGCCTGGTCTGAGAGATATATATATAAGAAATACCCATCATGTTAACTCAGAGTACAAAGAGTACAGTTGCAGCTATTTAGCCCGGAGTTAGTGTATTTATGTGTGTGTAATTTTGCTCTGTGTATAGTACTATGGCACCTAGGCGACGTCCTAGAGAGGGAGTGGCTGAGCAGGTGACTCGTCAGGAGGCTGGAGACGCCCCGCCACCTCAGCAGACGCAGCCTTTGCCACAGGACGCACACAGTGGTATTGTTTCGCCACCGCCACCTCCTCCTCAAGTAGCTCAGGGATTAGACTTGACCCGGTTTCTTGAGGGGATGGCTCAGTTTGTAGCTCAGCACCGTGATGCGCCGGTACCCCAGGGTGGTACTGGGAAGGTGTTGAGGGAGTTCTTGCAGTTTCAGCCTCCCCAGTTTTGGGCCAGCCTGATCCAGACATCGCGCGGGCATGGTTGGATGCAGTGGAGCGGACTTTCCGTTCCATGGTGAGTGTTCTTGAGGAGCGAGTGTTGTTAGCTAGCTACCAGTTGTAGGCACAGGCGTTGACTTGGTGGTCCTCTGAGTGGGAGACTACTTTTCAGTCTCGCCCACTTAGACAAATTTTGTGGCAGGAGTTGTCCTTTCTTTGAGAGGGCCTTTTGTCCTACTTACGTCCGAACGGAGAGGTTGTACCAGTTTCTGGACTTGCAGTAGAGGGACTCTACTGTAGTGCAGTACAGGGCCAGATTTGTAGAGCTAGGCGTTATGCTCCGCAGATTATGGCAGATGAGAGTCTGAGGACTCAGCAGTTTGTGAGGGGCCTGAGGCCAGAGCTCAGGTAGCCACTGATAGTTGCGCGTGTCACAGATTTGGACGCGGCCTATCAGACAACGGCAGCGTTGGAGGCTGACACTTTACGGACCCGTGCTCGGAGCGCAGAGGTTCAGACACCAGTAGTTTCGACTCAGCCACGGCAGCAGCAGGGTAGTGTGCAGACGACTTCGAGGACTACGACTTCCTATGCGTCCACTTCTGCTGGGACGACGGCGAAGTCAGGATCTCGGAGGAAGTTTCGGCGTGATAGGAGGTAGGCAGAGCTGAGACAGCAGTCTGTTGAGAGTGTTCAGCATCCGGTAGGGCAGCCTTCGCAGCAGGTACAGCGTTTTTGCTGGTCAGTGTTACCGGTGTGACCAGATAGGTCACATGGCGCGAGATTGCCTCTATTACCTCGTGTGCTGCAGCAGCAGACCCAGTCACAGCCCCGAGTGCAGCAGCAACAGAAGCAGGCACTTGTGCAGCAGCGTCAGCAGGCCGGAGATTCTGGTGGGTCGAGAGGTAGAGGTAGTGTTACTCACTTGACCCGTGCAGACGCGGAGGCAGCTCAGCTAGTGGAAGGTACTGTTACAGTTTTTGGTTATACAGCTAGAGTTTTGTTTGATTCCGGTGCCTCTCACTCTTTTGTGTCTGAGGAGTTTTTAAACTCCCTTGGAGAGTTGAGTACGAGAGAGTCTATTGAGCTAGCAGTAGAGTTTTTGATAGGGGACTTTGTCCTTACATCCTACTGTCTCGAAGAGGTACCTGTGCAGTTGCAGGATCAGTGGTTGTCAGCTCGCTTGTTTGCTTTGCAGTTGCAGGATTTGATGTGATTTTGGGTATAGACTGGTTAGAGCGGTATGGTGCAGTGATGGATTGCCAGAAGAAGAGGGTGCACTTGCGGATACCTGGGGAAGCGGCGTTCTACTTCCAGGGTATCGTACCTTTACTTCTCACTTTATAGTTTTGCTTTGAGGGTGGGGAGGTTGCTTGCCTCTGGTTGTCAGGGTTTTCTAGTTACTGCTGTTACCCTTGACCAGGTTACCTCGGGAGTGGGGGACATTCCCATTGTGAGTGAGTTTCCGAATGTTTTTCTAGAAGAGTTACCTTGTCTACCGCCAGAGAGAGAGATTGAGTTTACTGTTGAGTAGGTTCCTGGCACTGTACCATTTGCACAGGCACCGTACCGTATGGCACCAGCAAAGTTGAGGGAGCTGAAGAGGCAGCTTGAGGAGCTATTGGAAAAGGGCTATATTCGTCCTAGCTTTTCTCCTTGGGGGTCACCTGTTTTGTTTGTCCGGAAGACGGATGGTAACCTGAGATTGTGTATTAATTATAGGAAGCTGAACCAAGTAACCATCAAGAATAGGTACCCATTGCCTAGGATTGACGATCTCTTTGATCAGCTTTAATCTGCTCATGTCTTTTCGAAGATCGACCTGAGGTCGGGCTACTATTAGTTGCGGATTAGAGATTCAGACATTGAGAGGACTGCTTTTCGGACCAGATATAGACATTTTGAGTTTTTGGTGATGTCGTTTGGGCTCACCAATGCACCAGTGGCCTTCATGGATCTGATGCACCGGGTGTTCCACCAGTTCTTGGACCGGTTTGTCGTAGTGTTTGTTGACGACATTCTGGTGTACTCCGTTTCGGAGGAGGAGCACGCCGAGCACCTGAGGATCGTGTTACAGACTTTGCGAGAGCACCAGTGTATGCCAAACTTAGTAAGTGTGAGTTTTGGCTACAACAGGTTCAGTTTTTGGGGCACGTGATCTCAGGTGAGGGGTTTCTGTAGATCCAGCGAAGGTCGAGGCAGTTTTGCTGTGGGAGAGTCCCAAATCTGTGTCTGAGATTCGTAGCTTTTTGGGTTTGGCAGGTTACTACCGTAGGTTTGTTCGGGACTTTTCTCAGGTTGCTGCACCCTTGACTTGGTTGACGAGAAAGGGGGTTCCGTTTTTGTGGTCGGAGCAGTGTGAGCAGAGCTTCATGGAGTTGAAGCGACTGCTTACGTCAGCGCCAGTCCTTGCGTTACCTTCAGGTGAGGAGGGTTTCGAGGTTTGCACAGACGCTTCAGGTGTTGGTCTGGGTGCGGTTTTGATGCAGCAAGGCCGGGTGGTGGCTTATGCGTCTCGCCAGCTTAAGCCCCACGAGGAGAGTTACCCGACCCATGACCTAGAGCTTGCAGCTGTGGTATTTGCTTTGAGGATTTGGCATCTTTACCTGTACGGAGTGAGTTTTGTAGTCCGTACCGACCACCAAAGCTTGAGGTATGTGTTTTCTCAGAGGGATCTGAATATGAGGCAGCGTCGATGGATGGAATATCTGAAAGACTATGATTTTAGCATTGAGTATAAGCCTGGAAAAGCTAATGTAGTTGCAGATGCTTTGAGTAGGAAAGCACAGATGAGTCATCTGATACTTAGGGAGTGGCAGTTGTGGCAGTCTGTGACAGAAGGGTCTTTCAGAGTTTCGTCCAGTCGTCGTCTGTGTGTGTTGGGCAGTTTGTTGGCGGCTCCCACCGTTGTGAGATAGGTTGTTGAGGCTCAGCAGGCAGATCCTGAGTTACTCAATGTGTTACTTCTCCCAGAGGTTGAGCTTTGTGAGGACGGAACTGTTAGGTTCTGAGATATACTCTATGTTCCTGTTGAGGAGTCTGTCAGGAGAGTTGTGTTGCAGGAGGCACATGGTTCCAGGTACTCGATTCATCCAGGATCAACCAAAATGTATCACAGAATGAGACGTCAGTTTTGGTGGCCTGGGATGAAGAGAGACATAGCGGCTTTTGTTGCTAGGTGTTTGGTCTATCAACAGGTGAAGGCCGAACATCAGCGTCCAGGAGGACTTGTGCAGCCGTTAGAGATTCCAATGTGGAAGTGGGACCATGTGACGACTGACTTTGTTTGTGGTTTGCCGAGGACAGCTGGAGGTTTTGACAGCATTTGGGTTCTTGTGGACAGATTGACGAAGACTGCTAGATTCTTGCCTGTCAGGACTAGTTGGGGTGTGAGTAGGTTGGCTGCGTTGTATGTAGAGCGGATTGTTCCTTTGCACGGAGTGCCGATCTCTATTGTGTCAGATAGGGATCCTCGCTTCACTTCTGGGTTCTGGCATAGTTTCCAGAGAGCTTTGGGGACAGAGTTGGCTTTTAGTTCCGCCTACCACCCACAGTCAGAGCGGACTATCCAGACTTTAGAGGACATGCTTAGAGCTTGTTGTCTGGAGTGGCAGGGATCGTGGACAGCTCACTTACCGTTGGTCGAGTTTGCATATAATAATAGCTATCACTCCAGTATCGGTATGGCACCATATGAGGCTTTGTACGGATGACCGTGTCGCACTCCTCTAGACTGGTTCGAGGTTGGCGAACGGGTTTTCACGGGGCCAGAGTTAGTTCAGTAGGCAGTTGAGGTAGTTCAGCTTGTGAGGCAGAGGCTTCAGTTAGCTCAGAGTCGGCAGAAGAGTTATGCAGATCAGCGCAGATGACCGCTCGAGTTTCAAGTAGGGGACCAGGTGTTTGTCCGTGTGTCTCCTATGAAGGAGTGGTGAGGTTCGGTAGGCGTGGAAAGTTGAGTCCCCGCTTTATTGGACCTTTCACCATTACTGAGCGTGTCAGAGGTTTAGCATACAGACTTGAGCTTCCGTCAGAGTTGGCAGCAGTCCACGATGTGTTCCACGTGTCGATGCTTCAGAGGTACCTTTTTGACGAGTCTCACGTTCTCCCGAGCACAGAGTGGTCTGAGGTGACTCCAGTGTTGACTGTACCAGAGTTTCTGTTGCATATTGAGGATCGCCGAGTTCAGAGGTTGAGGAACAAGGCAATCCCCTTAGTTTGTGTTGCGTGGCAGCGGCATTCAGGTGGTGAGTCGACATGGGAACGAGAGGACGAAATGCGCGAGCAGTTTTCGTACCTCTTTGGTGAGTCTTCTTTATTTATGTTGTTTGAATTTTCAGGGCAAAATTCCTTAAGGGGGGAGGGCTGTAAGGTCTCAGGTCTTAGTGGATCCTTATTGGGTCTTGTAGAGGTCCGGATGTGGTTGACGACAATGGATATTGCCCTTGACTTGTGGTTGACGGCCAGGGGGCTAGCCGTTGACTTAGTTTTAGTGTCCAGCAATGTGGACGTTTGACGTTGAACTTGACGTCAAGCGGTCCGGACGTCAACCCATTGGCGGTTCAAATAAGCGGCGAGGTATGTGGACATCTATTTGTCGTGCCTGTAGAAATAGGGCAGCCCGAGAGCAGAAATCTCTTCTTCTCCTTTCCTTCTTTTCCCTCCACTTCTGCCTTTGTCTGTTTCCACCCTTCCAATGGTTGATGGGAGTTCGTGGGAAGACCCTGATACGTGTGGCGGTGTTAGATCGAGCGGGAAACGCGAAGATTTGGTGTGATTCGCGCAGAGACTTCGAGGGGTTCCGGCGGGATTGGTGACTGTTTAGGAGTTTTTGGGGCGTTCTGAGGTAGGGACTTAACCGTCCTTAATAGATTAGCTTGCTTATGTGTGTAGATTAGTATTTTAATCACATTTTAGGGTTGGGTTATACCATGCCGAGATTTTGGGTGTTTGGGCGATCCAAGTGTTGGATCGTGTTTTCCGAAGTTCTGGTAGTGTTAGAAGCAGTGAGGAAGTATTTCCCTCCATCAGCAGGTGTTCTGATTGGGTGGTTTTACCCAATTGGACTGACCCGGCGCTGTTCTGGGTCTAGGGGACTGAAGATATTAACGTCCACATATGTTGATGCTGAGATCTTCAAAGTTGATATAAACGACAAGGTCGATTGTCGTTGATTAAGTGTTAACAGCATTGTGAGTGTCGTCTACATCATGATTGGCGACATTCGATGTTGCCGTTAATATCTTGTGTCCCAGCAGGCTTTGGTCCTATTTTGTGTTTCAAGGTGTTGACGTGCGATGTCCGCCTGTTAACACATTCTGCCAGGCTTAGAGTGTGGCTCCGCCTGTGCATATGCGTAATTAATCATGTCAAGATGTGACACGAGGTGTCCGTCTATTGTACGATGTTTCAGACGTTGAGAGTGTTACCGTCTGTACTCGCGTTGAGTTATCGTGCTTCTGTTTCTGTTTGTCACCTGGACAAAGAGCGGCGCTCTGTCTAGATGACCGGTGTGTGGGGGTCCTCCGTCGGTGAGCCAGGACGTTGAGAGCGTCTCTGTCCTGTGCGTACTCCTTGTGGTGTTTCGAGCCGGTCTCCGTGGAGCCCCTTCTCTACCGCTAGGGTCAGGCAGAGGGGGAAAACCGGTCATGGACCAGACGCGAGAGAGAGCGTCTGTAGTGTGCACACGTGGCTGGGGTTGAGAGACTCTGTGGTGACGGGACGTCGAGCCATAGACCCTAGTTGACTCCTACTTACTCTGTGTGAGTGTGTGTTACTGAGCCGCGAGGTTTACAGTTTTGTGTTGTGATGCGACGTGTATTTACTTTTTGTTTTTACTTTCCGCACTTTAGTCATGTTGCTGGTGGGGGTTACTTTTCCCTACTGGGTCTCTTTTCTTGAGACTCACTCCCCTCCCTTTCAGGTGGGTCATCGTCGACTCCCATTCCAGGTGAGTCTAGCCACTCCGGTGTTGGTGCACCCTAGCTGCAGTGAGTAGTAGTACTTTTGTTGTACTTCTGTACTCTGTACTTAGCTCGGACTCTGAGTTGTACATGTTATGTTTCATGTATAGTGAAATTTTAAACTTTACATGGTGTGTATCTTCTTATATATAGTCTCCTCGGACGTTCACTTTTACCCTTCCGATCTTGTCTCATAGGTTAGCGGGTCGAATTCGGGTTACTGGTTGGTTACTGGTAATGCGGATTCTGGGTCGCTACACTGCGTTATTTGTCGTGTGTTCTCAGGTGAGACCGAGGATGAACCATACACTCAAGAGGACGGGAACGACCTGGAGTGAGTCATGAGTACCCTAGTGTCCTATTGCTATGTTTAGCGTTGTCATAGTTAGGTTTGAAGTTTTCTTTTGCCTTCTTTCAATGTAATTGGGCCCTATAGATTGGCTTTGATAGTAGTGGTTGTAACTAGGCATTTAAAGTATTAATGGAATGAATTTTCTTTAGTATTATTCATTGCGAAATGGGTTGATGTCTAGTACTCGCTCTATACCCTTTACTTGCAACTGCCTCGCGGTCCGATATTCCGCGTCGGGGCGTGGCACACTGCCAGTTGCTGGGGGCAGTTTTGAAGTATACACGATGCATCCGGGATCGGCCTAGGTTGTGTGCTGATGCAAAATGGGAAAGTTATATGCTATGCGTCCAAACAACTGAAGAAGAAGGAGGACAATTATCCTGTACATGTTCTGGAGCTAGCTGCTATAGCTTCGCCTTGAAGATATGGCGTCATTATCTATATGGTGAGAAATTCATTGTGTTTTCTAACCACAAAAGCTTGAAGTATCTGTTTTCTCAGCAGGACTTGAATATGAGACAGCGGAGAGGTTGGAGTATTTCAAAGACTTCGACTTCACGACAATCATCTAGGAAAAGCAAATGTTGTGGCACATGCTCTAAGTAGAAAGCCAATGATCACATTGTCAAGTCTAATGGTGGGCGAATGGAAGTTATTAGAAGACCTTGCCAAATTAAATATTGATGCTGACCTCAAAAGAAGGGATGCCATGTTGCTAGTGTTAGAGCACAACCTACACTATTGAGGACAATCATAACACTCAAAGACAATGACCCTGTACTTGTGGAGATTAAGGCTAATCTAGACTGGAGGCCGTATTTCTCTTTAACTGAAGATGAAAGACTATTGCTTCAGGATCGAGTCTATGTACCCGACCATGCGGAGACAAAGAAAATGATTATGGATGAGGCTCACAAGACCAGGTATACATTCATCTTGGAACTACCAAAATGTATCAAGATTGAAAAAAGTTTTTAGTGGCCTAATATAAAGAGAGAGGTGGCGGAATATGTCTCTCGATGCTTAACATGTCAAAAGGTCAAGGCGGAACACTTGCGACTGCAGGAAAACTCAAACCCTAGAAATCCGGCATGGAAATGGGAAGGTATAGGGATGGACTTTATTTTCGGACTACCCAAATCTAGAGGAGGATTCGATGGTATCTGGGTTATAGTCGACCCCGCTTAACTAAGTCGGCTCACTTCTTGCCAGTGAAGAATAAGTGGTCAGTAGATGTTATGGTTGCATTGTATGTGAAGGAATAGTCAGATTACATGGAGTACCGGTGTCTATGTGTCTGATAGAGACCCTAGGTTTACATCCCACTTTTGGAAAGGACTGCACTATCCTTGGGATCTAAACTAAACTTTAGCACGGCTTTCCATCTTAGACTGATGGTCAGACGGAGAGAACCAAACCAGGTGATTGAAGATATGCTTAGAGCCTGTGTCCTAGATTTTGGAGGTAGCTGGCATGAACACTTACCTCTTGTGGAGTTCGCCTACAATAATAGCTATCAAGCTAGCATTCAAATGGCACCATTTAAAGCACTTTATGGCAGAGTTTTGCCGATCTCCAATATGCTAGTACGAGTTGGCAAAAAACAAATGCTAGGACCAGAGATGATAAGGGAAACCACAGAGAAGGTAAAGCTTATTAAAGAAAGAATGGCAGTGGCGCAGCAAAGACAAAAGGCATATGCAGATAATAGAAGAAGAGACCTGGAGTTTCAGGTTGGTGAACATGTGTTCTGGAAAGAGTCTCTAGGCCGTGGGATCAGGCGCTTTGGCATTAAAGGCAAGTTGTCACCATGTTTGTTGGGCCTTTCAAAATCCTTGAAAGAGTCGGCGAGGTGGCATATCGTCTCGCTTTACCACACAAATGGATGGAATACACAATGTGTGCTACCTATCCATGTTGAAAAAGTATGCACGAGATCGTGGCATGTCATAGAATATAAACTCTTGGAATTCAACAAAGACGGAAATATCAAGAGAAGCCAGTTAAGATCGTGGACCGGGAACTGCGCCAACTAAGGAACAATGTAGCACCCCGAAAATTTAACAATATAAAATTCGAATAAATAGAAATAACTAATTTACATATATGAAAGTATTTACAACATACGAATCATATCGTATGTGCTAAAACACATCGGCAAAATCCGTAAAAATTTAAAATCAACCCCATACATTATTCCTAAATGTTCCATAAAGAAATTTGTGCCAAGAAAAATCGGATTAGCCAAGTTTAAGTGTTTCGCGACTATATCATAATTCTGAATAAGTCAAAAAAAATCATTATCATGCGTACTTGGATGGGTCAGAAAATTGAATAAAAATCATATACGGACTTCAAATATATCCTCTAATGACATCATGAAATTGGGTCAATAAAAATTAATTGGGTTCGGTTTAGAGTTTTGTGACCGATTATCAAATTAGGAAACAAGTCGGAAAACTATTAACACGGAAATACAGCGCAACCAAAATTAAATAAAAGTGTTGGAGAGACTTCCCAACATTATATATTAATGACATTATCTTAATTGGGGCAATGGACCGTATTGGCCCAAAAATCTAATGAAGCTAGAAAATACATGGAATTCGTAACCATAAATAGGCTGAAATTAGAAAGAGGCAATTAGAGTTGAATTGGGATGAGAACATACTTTCTTGGCAACCAATTCGTGCTTAACTATGGTGGGAGTTTCCTAAAGCCTCACGCACTCTAATGGAGGAAGAAGAAATCCTCAAAATAGGAAACTAATAAGCCAAAACCGCAACTCTTCTTTCCTTGTCACAATAGGACTCCTAAACACCATGGATTCTTAAATAATCTCCACCAAACCCTTGGCGATGAGTTTACATCTTGTTGGGGCGTGTGTGGAGGGTTTGGTGGCTGGGGACAGGAGGAGATCGCCCACACCAAGCCGTTCTTCTTCCCCTTCTCGTCTGGCTGCGACCTGCACAAACGGTCCACTTGAAGTCGACCAAAGGTGAGTCAAACCATAACCAAACTTGCAAGGCTTATACCCCTAGAAAGAGGGTCAAGTCTACGTTCTAACCCAAGTGGAATGCCCAAATTCGATGCAGTATACATGGAGTATTAAGCGTTTTCCTCCAAGTGGTATGAACACGGGTTTTCTAGAAAAATGGGACTTCTTCACCCATAAGGTAGGTTTTCTCAGGCCAAACCTTAACATATCCTATACCAATGGGTGGATCATCAAGTTAACTTCGTTTCTCATTGGTTTCATCGAATTCAATGAGTCGATTTTGAATTATAAGTGTTTTCCCAAGTCGCGCACTGTCAGGGCTTTTTCCTTCTTTATATGTTGCATGCGATTCAAGAACCGAATTAGAGCAAACACACAACATGAACATTTTTCTATATTGTCCTCGTCATGTTTTTGTGTTGAACATTTTGTCTAAATGTCAACAGTTAGATAGTTATAAAGTGTGGTATGAGGGTCACTGCATGATACTACATTTCCGGGTGCACTTGGCTTTTATGTTTGTGTCAAATTATCATGCATCTCTAGGTCATATAAAATTATTTAAAAATCATAGTCTACATCTATTCCATGTTCCCAACAACTTTATGATGAGACTTTTGTCCTAAAAGCCCTAATTTATTCGGGCATCATACCTGCAAAGTAAATCTTACATTTGATTGTTCAGTCTTCTATACCTCGTTAGACTTGATCAAAGCCTGTCGAAACATTAGTGTTTTCTATCTGATTACTGGAAGTACCCTTGCATGTCTAGGTTGGTATAAAACTAGTTCGTGATTTTTCATGCAAGTATAATTTGTTCTCTATTTTTGAAGCATCCTGTGTCAATATAAGGCAGTTCTAGACCGCAATCCAAGAACATGTCTTTTCTCTTCGGATTCAGGCGCAGAACTATGAACGCAACGGCCTGATAGGCCGCATTCTGAGGCTTGTCGCGACAGCATACCCGTCGCATTCTGAACGCGACGAACGCACCGTCGCTATCTCTCTGCCTGATTTGACTGCCTTGTCGCGTTCTGTACATACCCTTGTCGCGTTCTGTCCCGACCCCGTCGCGACCCTTACTGGGGTGCGTCGCATCTCAGAATTTTGCATGAAACCCCACTAATTTTTCTTGCAAATCTTACCTCTATACTGAGGTCTGTTTAAAATATGATATTTAGCGTGTAATTCACATGTCTTAGGTCTGATCATTGCATGATGGTTATTTTAATGGCTTAAAAGTGGTTAACCCATTTAAAAGTTTTAATTACATGAATGTTATCTAATGCTCCCTACATGATATGATCCATTCATGCAACTCGTGATTTAATCTTCCTATTATTTACCATGTTTAATAATAATTTGTTATATAAAATCTTGCAAACCCGATTAGTTAAAGTGCATAGTTTCATGTCCTGCCATCATGTTTAAGTGTTTCCGTGAGTTCAAAACCGGTGGTTTGTGAAATGAGGACACGAACCCGCGTATATCACTACACACTTGCACGTCTAGGCAGCCCTTCTTGGGAATTTGGGAGGTCTCTACGTCATTCCGAATCGGTAGACTAGTGACCTTTCTCCAAAGCCTCCGTAAATCTCCTCTGACCAGGATCCCACATGGCCGACGAGTTGGTTGTACCATTGAGTTCCCTAGAGATAGCGTGCACTTCCTCTCTCATCTTGTTCTCATGAGTGTGATTTACAATCTAGACTAAAGCCATTAATGTAAAGATTAAACTAAAGTATAAATCGTACGTTATGTTGCCGAATTATCTCTTGACCATTGTTATCTGAAATCATGTTCAAATTAATTATTACTTGTTTTCATCATCATCATGAACATGACATTACACATGCTTACCATTGAAACTCTCATTGGCCATTAATTGATTGTGGGTATCTACATTTAAACATTTTACATGAGATGCTGACCGGGTACGGCGAGTGTCCAAGGGCTCCAGGTCTAGTCCCAATGACAGAGAGGTCATAAATATACTGTTAACCATGGGGTATAATGATTACTGGCATTGCATCTACGCTGGGAGTCTTGCTTGCTTGTTGAATGATAGATACAAAACACATACACGTGTCCTCGTGTACATCTTGATGGATCTTTTCTTGGTGTACATTAGTGTCTACGTGCTGATTAGTGTTACAGGATCGTGCTCGTGCGTTCTTGCTTGCTTGCTTGCTTGCGTGATGGCCATCCTGCATTTAATACAATTAGTGATATCTTGCGTTCTTGACATCAAGTGAAATCTTACGTACTTGTACAAAGTGATCTATTGCTAGTTCTATCTTGTCATCTTGTTCTAAAACCTTGTTCTATCACGATCACTCTATCTAACTTGTTTCATGTATCATGTTTTAACGAGTTTTATTCGTACATACATATCATGACATTCATCGTGCTTACCTAGTTCTAAATTTCTAATCACTTATATCATTGCCCGCACATTAGATATAAATCCTACTGAGCTAGTTTGCTCATCCCCTACTTTTACCCAATCTGGGTGACTATGTAGTTCAAGAGGAAGATCAAGTCGAGGATGGGAATGCATCCGAGTGATGAGCGTTCCAACTATGAGTCTAGTAATAGTAGTTTGCTTGAGTGTTAGATTCATGTAGTAGGAAGTGAGGAATAAAAGTGTAATTTCCCTTTATTTGAGTCTTAGTCCTGTAATAGTTTCCATACAATAAGTTGAGATTTGAATACAATTTATATTGAGTTTAACATTTGGGCCTTACTATGATGATGTATGTTGTTATACATTAGTGCGTGCTAGCTAGAGGGCTATTTGCCGACTGTTCACGTCTCGGATATGGACTCGAATTTTTCCGCATTAAATATCCGCTGCGTAATTCTCGGGACGTGACAAACAAGGTCATCCCACTGGTAATGGTTAGATGGAATCAACGCATGGATGAAGACGACACGTAGGAAACCGAGGAAGCAATGCACAAAAGATACTCGGAGCTATTCACAAGTACACCTCACTTGTACGATAAATTTCTATACATGAATTTGGGGACCAAAATTCTCTTAAGTGGGGGAGGGTGTAGCACCCCGAAAATTTTAATTACATAAAAATTCAAAATAAATGGAAATAAATAATTTCCATAATACTAGAGTATTTAAACATACGTATCATTATCGTATGTGCTACACATCAGAAAATTTCGTAAAAATTATAAATCAACCCCAAACATTATTACTAAATGTTTTACAAAGAAATTTATGCCAAGAAAAATCAGAATATCCAAGTTTAAATTGTTTCGCAACTTATTATCGTAATTCATGAATAAGTCAAAAAATCATTATCAGACGTACTTGGATGAGTCAAAAAATTAAATAAAAATCATATACGGACTTAAAATAATATCCTCTAATGACCCATTAAGAAATTTGGGTCAATAAAGATTATTTGGGCTAGGTTTAAGAGTTATTGTGACCGATTATCCAAATTTTTTTTTTTTGAATCTAGCCGAACCAAAAGGAGAGGGGAGGGGCGCCCTCAGTAGTGAGGGTGCCACTATCATCACCAGACGACTAAGCAAGTTTTCATTATATATGTGGTGAAATAGGGGGTGGGGAGGAGTACAAAATGGGCTTAGGGCTCATGGAGGGACATCCTACCTTATCATGGCGGCAAGAGTCCATTACAATGCTAGGGAGGTCAGCCCATTGGTCCCATAAAGTGAAATAAGCACAAAAAACTACAAAACCTGCTAGACAGTCTGCCACCTTGTTGCCTTCCTTAGAACATGAGTGCTTTTGGCCTTGACCTTAGCAGCAACAACAACTATCTCTTGCAGAATAAAGGAGAGATCCCATGGCGGGGGGGTTTTATTGGTAGCAATGTGCACAAGGTTTAAAGAATCAGTCTCAACCTGCACTTCACTGACACCCATTTTGCAGCACATCCGCAGACCATCTCTTAATACTAGGGCCTCAGTAGCTAGACTAGATTTCAGATTATAGTACGGGGAGGCAAACATACAGTGCATATCACCATTGTGGTCCCTGAGGATACCACCTCCTCCAGCTTCACCGGACTGCATGTTAAAAGCACCATCAACATTCAGTTTTAATCTCCCCCGGGGGGGGTAAGCCATCTAATATCCTTGGGTGTCATGGCCTTCAGATTTCCATTTCCACTTGGGGTCTGGCAGAGAGCAGCTAACCAGGACTGGGGAATCTTCTGAAATTTGGCAAATGCACATATGGCGCGGATGGAAAGCATACTTCTATTGATGATGTGTTTAGCCGACATGCTCATTCCCTGAAATCTCGCCTTGTTCCTACTGCACCAAATCTCCCAAAGAACTGCCATGAAAGTGCAGTGTTTTAGACGTCCATTAGCAGTGGAGAGATCCAGTTGTGTTAGGAAAGAAGTCACACCTTCAGCCACATCAGTAATATCCATGTTATTGAGCTGCAAGAGATTAGCTAAGTCTGTCCACACATGGATCGCTGTGTTGCTCTTCAAGAACAGGGCAGCAAACTTTCACATTGGCTATTGATACAACACGAGCATTTGGAGCATAGTGGAATACTTTTCCTTGGACAGTCCCGTCAACCGGGATGAGGTTCTGCACCATTCGCCACATGAAGATGGACCATTTCAGGGTATGTACGGAGACCATAAGGCCTTCCATTTCTAGGAGGTTTCAGGTTGGAGGAGTAACCAGACAGATTTCGTGGTGAAATTTCCATTTGAGTTTGAACACTAGATCCATGTGTCATTTGGGTTGTTTGTGGTCAGGAACTACTCCATCAGATATTTGGGGCAATGCATGAGGGTGTTCTGTAAGTGGGTACTCCTAGGACTGCAAAGGGCCTGTTGAATGGTGCAAAGCTTATCAGGCATCTCCTGCCATTTGTCTTCAGGTATGTATGATCTAAGAGGGGCATCTCCTGTCCAAATATCAAACTAGAAGTAGCCAGCCGAGCTAGTATCACTGGATATGATCCTGTGGTTGCTTTGGATCAGTTGAGCTGCCTGCTTCCAAAGTTTCCTATCCGCTGCTAGCATGAAGGGAAATTGTGCTTCAGAGTAGTGGCAATTAAATAAGTGCTTCCCTCTGAACAATTTTGCCCATAGGGAGTTGGTGGATAATGCCCAGCACAACATTTTGGTTCTGAAAGCTATCTGCATGTTGTGCAGGTTTAGCACTCCAAGACCGCCACTTTCCTTCGGTTGTGCAATGTCCTTCCAGCTTTTCCAGTGTCTTTTCGGGGACCTTCATAGGAACCCCAATAGAAATTGGCAAGGATTCGGTGAAAAGCCTTCACAACGGTGACCGGGATGGGCAGAGCATTCATGGTATAGATTGGGAGGGCTGACAGGACATGTTGTATGAGTATGAGCCTTCCTCTCGTCGATTATCCAAATTAGGAAACAAGTCGGAAAACCGTTAACACAGAAATACGACGCAACCATAATTAAATAAAATATTAGGGAGACTTCTAACATTATATATTAATGACCCAATATCATAATTGGGCCAATAGACATCATTTGGCCCAAAAATCAAATGAGCAAGAAAATACATAGAAATTCGCAACTTTAAATATGCTGAAATTAGGAAGAGGTAATTCGAGTTGAATTGGGAAGAGATCTTGCAATCTTAGCACCCAAATTCATGCTTAACTATGGGGGGAGGTTTCCTAAAGCCTCACACACTCAAATGGCAGAAAAATCCTCAAAATAGGAAACAATAAGCCAAAACTACAACCCTAGTTTCCTTGTCACAATAGGACTCCTAAACACCATGGTTGCTTAAATACTCTTCACCAAACCCTAGGGACGAGTTTTAGAACTTGCTGGGGTCGTGTGGAGGAGCTCTTGGTGGCTGGGGAGCTGTGGATCGACCACAAGAAGCTCATCTTCTTCCCCATTTTCGTCTGCTACGACATGTGCAAACTGACATCTTGGAGTCAAACCTAAATCCATCGTGCAAGCCTTATACCCCTGGAAATAGGGTCAAGTCTACGTTCTAACCCAAGTGGAATGCCCAAATTCCTTTTTGAAGATCGGGACTTCATCAACCCAGAAGGTAGGTTTTCTCGAGCCAAACCCTAACATAGTATACCAATGTGTAGAGCATCAAGTTAACTTTCGTTTCCACTGGTTTCATCGAATTCCAATGAGTAGATTTTGAATTATATGTGTTTTGCCTAAGTCGCGCTTGTCAGGAACTTTTTGTGTTCATGTCGATTTATAATGCATCTTGAGACCGTTTAAAATTGTTTAAAAATCATAGTTTGCATCTATTTCACGTTCCCTACAACTTTCATGATGAGAATTTCTCTGTCGGATGCAGGCCAAGGACCTGAGAATGCGATGGCTCGATAGGCCGCATTCTCAGGCAGATCGCGACAAGAATTTCGTCGCGATCTGTTCGCGACAGAACCGCCGTCGCGACCTGACCTCCGGGTCTGACAGCCCTATCGCCTTCTTCATATGAACCCATTGCGAACTGCCTGCCTAATCAGATAAGCCTATCGCGATCCTTACAAGGCACTGTCGCGTTCTGATCTGACCCCGTCGCGACCCTTACAAGGGTCTGTCGCGACGTCAATATTTTGCATGAAACCCCACTTATTTTTTTGCAAATATAACCGCTATACCCGAGGTCTGATTAATACGATATTAGTGTGTAATTCACATGTCTTGGGTCTGATCATTACAAGATGGTTATTATAATGGCTTAAAAGTGGTTAACCCATTTAAAAGTTTTAATTATATGAATGTTATTCTAATTGCTCCTTAAATGTTATGATCCATTCATGCAACTTGCAATTTAATCTTCCTAATATTCTACCATGTTTAAAATGATAATTTGTTATCTTAAAATCTTGCAAACCCTGATTATTTAAAGTGCATAGTTTCATGTCATGCCTTCATGTTGAGTGTTTTCAGTGAGTTTGGAACCGGTGGTTTATGAATTGAGACACGCGTACATCACTACACACTTACACGTCTAGGCAGCCCTCTCTTGGGAATTTGGTAGCTCTTTACCGGTCATTCCGAATCGGTAGACTACTGACCTATTCTCCAAGGCCTCCGTAAATCTCCTCTGACCATGGATTCCCACATGACCGACGAGTTGGTTGTACCATTGAAGTTCCTTGGAGATAGCGTGCACTTCCTTTCTCTTCTTGTTCTTGTGAGTGTGATTTACAATCTAGACTAAAGCCATTAATGTAATGATTGAATTAAAGTATAAATCGTACCATTATGCTGCCAAAATTATCTCTTGACCATTGTTCTCATGAAATCATGTTCAATTTACTTATTACTTGTTCTCAT